>CM046445.1:58648525-58878525 GCA_025506515.1 Flaveria trinervia | reverse complement strand
GCAAGGATCCTAAAGCCTTAACAGCTCATGATGACGAAGGACAAGATTGGAGCTTCCGGTTTGTGTCTCCGGGAGAATCCAACATGCTAGTGTCAAGGACTTAGATGACGACTCAGCAAGTGAGGGTGATATTGTAGTGGAGCTCGTGATGTCAAACATTGATGAATATGCAACAGTAGTTGATCACTTACCTTAAGAAGGGACAAGTACAACAAGTCCAGAATCACCAGAACCAGAAACGTCCGACTCTGCCTTGATGGCTGATTCAACCACTCCCTCTCAGGTAAGTTCCACTACTCAACTATTCAATAATCATGCTTGTTCTGATTGTAATAAATTTAGGAAAAGCATTGATTTAAAATTTGCTAGGTTATTAGATCATAATGATAGCTTAGTAAAGGACTTAAAACTGTGCATAGAAGCCAATAGAGTTCTAAAACAAAATGAGCACAGTTACGAAGAAAAGATAGACCTTTTGAACAAACAGCTTAGGGAAACCGAAGTAGTAGCATTTAACCAAGATAATGAAATTAGGTTCTATCTAAACTCCTTTGAAGATAGTAAGAAACAAAAGGTAGTATTAGAAGTAGAAGTATATTCCTTAAAGCAAAAACTACATAGTTGGACAAGTTCCTCTCATATTGTCCAACACTTAGTGACAGAACATAACAATGGGGAGGGTTTGGGATATAAAGTGGTTCCACCACCACATGAGACCTTGATGAATGCTAAAAGTAAACCAATAAACGATAACCCAATCAAGGATCATGTAGTGTCCACTCCTCTGGTAAGTAACCCACATACAACATGTACATCTAATGAATCTGGAACTAAACTAAAGGAGGCCACTTCAAAATTACAAAGGTAAAATGCCTTGTGTCAATCTGGACAAACAATTTGAAAAGGTTAAAGTTAAGTCTGGGTCAACCAAGTCTAATTCTAAAGCCAAAAGACCAAACATGTTAACCACCCACGTACTTCATGTCTATGTCCAGAGAGACAAAAAGGAAAGGATGTTAAAAATGTTCAAACAATTAATTTTGTTAAACTAGATAAAACATCTAAGCAAGACATGTCAAAACCCAAACAAACCATATCACACGTGTGTCATATACTTCTCCGCAGAGAAAGTTAAATCGTCAAGTTGAAAGCAAATCATGCTACAACTGTGGAAAGTATGGACACATTGCATCTTATTGCCCTTATTATCAGACACCAAAGAAAAGGAATGAACTTTATGACACTAAGGCAAGCTCTTCCAAAAGAAGATCCATGACTCCACCAAAAGGAGTAAGTGAACCTAAAGTTCAACCTATCAGCTAGTCGTCTGTTTATCACAAACAGGCCTTACATAAAGCTGGCTCATGGAAAGAAAAGTCTTTGTCTGGAAATAAGAACAATAAGACAGTTGATCTTCCCTCACCCTGAAACGGTCAATGGGTGGAATTTATGATGTGTGATGCTTCTGGGACACCCAAGCCGGTTAAGGCTTGGGTCCCTCACCTTAACTAATGTTTTAAATTGAATGTGCAGGGTGTTCGCTATAGTGCTGCAACAAATACTTGGAATGTAGATAACAGAGCATCAAGGCACATGACAGGAAACCGGACACTCCTATCAAAAGTCAAACAAATCAAAAGAGGTCATGTTTCTTTTGCTAGAAACAAAGGAGGGTACATCATAGCTCAAAGTGAGGTCGGGAACTAGAAAGTAAAGTTTGATAAGGTAAACTACGTTCAACAACTTCAAAACAATTTACTTTCTATGTCCCAAATATGTGACAAAGGATTTGAAGTAGTTTTTGATAATAAAAAGTGCTATGTCCTCAAAAAGGACTATGTGATCCCGGAGGACCAAGTATTAATGTCACCCTCAGATATAATGATCTTATGTCTTGGATCTATCAAAGTCCTTCACAACTGATCATCAATTTCAGTGCTTCTTGTCAAAAGCTACTGAGAAGGATTCTATCTCCTGGCATAGGAGAATAGGGCACATCAATCCAAGGAAGATGAACCACTTGATCCAGAATGATCTAGTGCGAGGAGTCAATGTCAAGAACTTCCAACTCCTGGATTTTTGTATCGCCTGCAAGAAAGGCAAACAGACAAAGAAGTCTCATAAGACAAAGAAAGTTAACTCTATAGAACTACCTCTTCAACTTCTTCACATGGATTCGTTTGGTCCAGTCAGTACAAGAAGCATTGCAGGCGACTTGTACTGCTATGTAGCTACAAATGACTACTCAAAATTCTCTTGGGTGATGTTTCTGAAATCAAAATCAGAAACATTTGAGTCATTCAAAGAATTGGTAACTACACTGGAGTCTCTCTACAAGCTGAAGGTAAGACAAGTACACTCAGACAACGGAACCGAGTTCAAGAACCAATGGATGGAGGATTTCTACAAAGAAAAGGGAATTGTGCATCAGTTCACTTCCACCTACACTCCTCAGATGAACGGGGTTGCTGAGAGAACGAACCGCAACTTAATAGAGACAACACGCGTGTTACACGTTAAATCAAGTTCTAGTAGTTAAACGTCATGGCAAGACGTGTTATGAGTTACATCAATGACGTAAACCTAATCTAGAGTATCTCGAACCATTTGGCGCACCGTGCACACTGTTGAAGAAAAATCAGGAGGGAAAGTTCAGCGAGAAGGCAGAAGAAGGAATCTTTCTTGGATACAACATACCGAATAAGAGAGTTTACAATAACTCAGCGGGTCAAGTAGAAGTGTGGTGTAATGTAGATGTTCATGGATACACCACTCCTCCTGCTGGAAAAGGACCCACATTCTTTTTCGACTATGATGGATTCTTCAAGTCCTTCAACATACCTCTATCTTCATCTGACGATGAGTTAGCAGCCAAAATGATGTATGATGTCTTAATCATACCATCACAAGAATCAACATCATCTGGTCACAAGGTAAATCGACTAACCATTCAGGGGGAGCACTTGAAGCTAGTGACTCCTCCTCTGACGATGAAGCAATGGAGGATAATCAGAACAATCAGGAGAAGCAAGTTCCTATTTTTGCAAGTCCACAAGCATCTGACATTGATGCCTCTGAATCTTCAGAACCTCACACTCCTTCTGCCTCAGATACAGAACCAAATGTTCATAATCTAGATTCTGAGGTAGTTGTTCCCACCACTCCTGGCTCACGCCTAAATGTCTATCATCCTCTGGACAATGTCATTGGGATGTAAGATCAGGAGTTCAGAAAAGAAATCAGCTGTATTCAGCTGACTATGCCCCGGTAATGGAAGAAGGATACCTTCACTATGGTGCTTATCGTTGCTTTGTGTCTCAGTTCGAGCCAAAATACGTTACAGAAGCCCTAAATGACGAGGCATGGGTGAGTGCCATGCAATAAGAACTTCTTTAGTTCAAGAAGTTAGGTGTATGGACACTGGTAGATAGACCTAAAGGTGCTAAGGTCATTGGGACCAAATGGGTCTTGAAATTGTAAGAAAGATGACCAAGGTGTCATCATCAGGAACAAGGCTCGACTTGTAGTTCAAGGATCTCGACAGGTCGAGGGAATAGATTACAATGAAGTATTTGCACCTGTGGCGAGAATGGAAGCCATCCGTATCTTCCTAGCCTATGCTTCTTACATGAATATTATAGTCTATCAATTAGATGTAAAGAGTGCATTTCTTCATGGTGAAATCCGGGAAACAGTGTATGTAAGTCAACCCAAAGGATTTGAGGATCCATATCATCGGGACAGAGTTTACATACTTGATAAGGATCTCTATGGGCTTCACCAAGCCCCGAGAGCTTAGTATGAAAAACTCTTAACTCACCTGGTGAAACATGGATTTCGCAGAGGTGTAATTGACTGCACACTGTTCATCAAAGAGAAAGATGGTGATCTACTACTGGTTCAAATTTACATTGATGACACAATCTTCGGTTCCAAGAACGAAGACTTATGTAAAGAATTTGAAGTAGTGATGAAGGCAGAATTTGAAATGATTGCCATGGGGGAGATGAAGTTCTTTCTCTGGCTAGAGGTGGATCAAACACCAAAGGGAATTTTTCTACATCAAACCAAGTATGTAGGAGATATTCTCAGTCGGTTTGACATGGAGAATGCTTCCGCAGCTGGGACTCCACTTGCTACAAACCATGATGTAACACCGATGAGAAGGCTGATCAGGTTGATGCCACCATGTACCGAGGAATGATTGGATCCCTCATGTACCTCACTGCCTCAAGACTTGATATCATGTATGCAACGTGTCTTTGTTCAACATATCAGGCAAAACCAAAAGTAAACCATGTTATCGGGGTCAAGAGGATATTTCATTATCTAAAGGGTACACCAACACTTGGGTTATGGTATCCTCATGACGATGACTTTGAACTAACCGCGCACAGTGACTCGGATTATGGCGGCTGCAAGATGCACTACAAATCTACCTCAGTAGGGTGTCAATTCTTTGGGCGAAGATTAGTCACATGGGAGTGTAAGAAGCAGACATCAGTTGTGTTGTCAACTTGTGAAGCTAAATATGTTGCTGCGGCAAGCTGTTGTTCTCAAATCACCTGGATTCAACAACAGATGCGGGACTATGGTTTGCAATTTTCTAACACCCCTTTTTTTTGATAATTCTACTATAATAACTGTTACTAAAATCCTGTCCAACATCCTAAGACCAAACAAATCAGCATAAAATATCACTCTATACGTGATTGCTTTGAAAAGAATCTAATCGATGTCGTTAAAATAAATACGGATTTTCAACGCGCTGACCTCTATACAAAAGCTTTTGATAAACCACGTTTTCTATACTTGTTAGAGGTCAACGACGTTAAAAAGAGTGAGGTAACTCATGAAGATGACCATGCTTAGTACGACACGTAAAGTTAAATTTTCTTTTATGTTGTTTAATTCTAGTTTATTTTATTTAATTAATTTTATTGCTGTTATTTCTTCGCCTATTAAAATCCTAAAAACACAATTCTTTTACGGTTTTAGAATTTTAGGGGGAGAATAGGTTAAGTCAGTAATTAATTTAAAAAAACGAGGGAGGAGGACAGGCTAGCTGATAGAAATGAGATCGGCTCGGTGACACGTTTCAATGACTATGGAAAATGATAGTACATAGGAACAAAACATTTGGGACTTTAAAAGATTTAAATTGAATTAGATGCGAAATCACAAGTATAAGTCTGAGAAGTCTGGGCAATATAAAAGGAAAAATGATAGTACACGGCTACTACTAAGGTAATGCAAAGAAAGTAGATCTAGAGGTTGTTAGACCACTACATGATGTGTCGGTAGATTCAACATAATAGATGATTAGACCTCATTGGTGAACTCAATTTAAACTAAACTGTTCATCTGACTATGGGTTCCCATCTTATCACTGGTTAACACAATCAATTATTTCCAATAAGGGTTGACGAGCAAATAAACGCCACAAATGTGTGCGGATGACCACTAAAAGAGCAAAGCACAAAAAAAATGAAAAATTAACGCAATCAAGCTGATAACCTATGTTGTTGGTGCGTTATGTGCAAAATAAAAAATTATGCTCTAACAAGAAGATAGTTTGTGTGCCTCTCTACTGTGCGATGGCACTGACCTGAAGATAAGCATAACCTAGATATTCTAGAATTCAATGTTGTTTGTCGCCTCTCTGCTGTGCGGTGGCACTGACCTGAGGCTTCGCTTCTCTTTGAAAGCTCTAAGAATAGTCCCTTCTTGTCAAAATACCCATAGACTGCTCAAAAATCTCCTAAGGAATGTTGATCACCATATACGCGTGGGATCCACAAATGTTGGTTTAAATAACATAACCTAATTTATCACCAATCTGTGTCAAGGTCTGTGTATGGATTTAAGTGGACAATTATACTAAAAATCAGTGTGTCTGCAATTCTTGAAAATTCAAATCAACTTATGCACCTCGTAGTACCAGTATGATTTCCTAAAATTCTAAATGACCCTCGATGAAAACAAAAATCTAGCATCAACTGAATTTGGAAACACGTCCTGAATGATTTGATTACCTGTATGATTCCATAATGGATCATTTCACTTATGGTCAAAACAACTTGAAGCTGCCTGTTCAATGAAATAAATCTGGTAGATTTCTATCATAGGATTTCCACTCCACACAAAACCACAAAAACAATTTAGTTCTGTTAGTAAATTTAATTTTGTTTAAATTCGTTTGAGTCAGTTTAGTTGTATCTGTCGGACTATGAGGTTGGAATTCAATCTGGAATTTAAATCACATAAAAGGGTCACGTTTGAGGTGACCATACATGCTTTCAAATGTTAAAGGAGTCACGTCTGAGGTGACAAATTGTTTTAAAAGGATCATGTCTGAGGTGATCAAAATTTTTCCAAGTTAAAAGGATCATGTTTGAGATGATCGTATGCTCAAAATGTATAATCAATAGTTAAAGGGTGTAAAATGTCAAAAGGTCATAAAGTCAAAATCCTGAGTATGATCCATTCACACGACTGGACCATGAGTATGGACCAATCGTACGATTGGACCATACTTATCCCCTAGACAACAAATGGAGCATGAGTATGAACCATTCACACAAATGGCTTACAAGATTGAGCTAGTTGCCCGAATGGAGTTGACCTAATGAGTCAGTCGCCTGACTAAAACCCAGCCGGCCGACTAATGTGATCGACTGAACCAATCTCACGATTGAGGTCCAATCGCCCGAGTGAAATCAGAATCAGTATAAATAGGGCCATAGTCGATCGCATAAACTCATCACCCCCATTCGCCCTAAAATCGCATAAAGTACCGTTACTCTGCCGAAATTTCTTCAGACCTCTTTTGCCTACTTATTTTGACATTTTGACATTCTCTGGTGATTATACAGGTATAATGCGGTGCTATTCAACAAAATTTCGGTTGATTTGAGCCCTAAATCATGACATTTGGCCCTAACCAAGACCCGAGACTGAAACTGGACAAATGACCTAACTAAACTAAGTAAAATGTTGAAATCTAGGTTATTAGGTGATTAGTAGAGTGATTGCGAGTCTAATGAACCAAAACATAGCCTATATTTGAAGAATTGGTCAAAATTCGAATTTCATTCGAACAGACAATAGATCAGACGACTGGACACCAGGATGAACTCCAATCGCACGACTGAGATGGCCAAACGACTCGGTCGGCTGAATGGATAATCCGAATGCTTAGTTGGCTGACTGAACCAATCGCAAGCTCAGTCAACCGATTGAATTCAGTTGAATGTCCAGTCACCCGACTGTATTCAGTCGCATGTTAGGTCAACCGACTGAACTCAATCGTATGGTTCAATCGCATGATTGAATAAGACTGAGCTCAAACAGGTTAATTACAAATGGTTTATGTTGTGTGATGATCTAACGTGTATCTCCCTTGTGTTACAGATTGATGGCTGATTGGTGGTCCATCAACCCCAAGCACAACATTTGTGCCCATTTGGATGCCACAAATCGGAACAGTGCCGAGTTTGTGGGGATCATTGCATTCCTAAAGAGATCCTAGATTCACAGAGCTATATCCACACCGTTGATCGTTCACAAGAGCCCTTCTGCATCCAGAGCACTATTTTTGGGCAGGCGATCGAGGTGACTGCTGATGATATACGATGTGTACTCGATCTGGGTGACGATGCAGATCACCCAACCAGGCTACACCCTCTGACAGTTAGAGGGTGCTTCCTCAGGATGAAGTACGCTGGGGACATAAATGCAGCTTTGCTGAACAAAAGCAACCTGTCTCCCCAGTTTAAGTACTTGGCGCATGTGATACTGAAGTGCTTGGCGTCAAGGAGGGGTGGGTTTGATGACCTCTCAGACCAGATCCAGAATGCCTACATGGCACTGGTACTCAACCACCCCTTCAGTTTCTCTAGTATGATTTTTGCCTATCTGATAGAGAACCTAGAGGCAAAGAGCAAGGAGGGATTCTGCATGTACCACAGATTCTTGCAGATGACTATCGATGAGAAGCTGTCTGCCTTGCCCAAGGAGAGCCACAATGCTGTATTGTTGGAGATTATGGATGACACGACCTTGGGCCACATGAAGGTCTACAGGGGGAAGCAAGTTGCAGGATCGTTGAAGGATTATAGTTACAACACAACAACACAAAGAGGACATTAACTAAACTTTAATCAAACAGTAAACTGGAATAACCAAGATAAGATACTAAGAACACAAGTAATGCAAGAGAAAGAACATAAAGAACACAAGTATTTGGTTTTCAAGAATGCAGTATTGCCTTCTCTATGTTTTATTACAAGTGTTACAAAGTATATTTAGAAAGATACAAGAACATGAGATACTTATACTACGTCCTACAGGCGGCTATACTTTGAAAGCCAGCCGGATACAATTGACTAGACACAAACAAAATCAATTGTAGAGTCAAAAGGCAGGTTGCCTTTTGACTTGTGACTATGACATGCCATAGCTCACATCCTTGTCTATTACAAAAAGGATAAAGTACATAAAGTAGAAAGTTACAGACTCAAGACCTCAATGTACAGTTACCAAAAGCAAGGACCTTTCCACCAACTCATGTAACTTGGTGACTTGCAGAGGTGCAACGGAAAGGTATCCAGCTTTATGGAACAGTACATCAGATAAAGCATGTTACGAAAAGTCTTCGAAAGAAATCTGTCTTCAGGAGTTGAAGCTTCGGATGACTTTGTCTCTGAGGCTTCAGAAGACTTCATGTTTAGCTTCGGAAGATATTGGTCTTGGCTTCGGAAGATTTCACACTTGGAGTAATTTTTGTTTCATGTGTGAAACTTCCTAAGCATCTTCTTTAATGCACTTGTGCAGCATGCAGGAAAGACTTAAGATGTTTAGGTTGCATCAGCCTCTTCATTAATCTCTACAAACGCCCCCTGGGCTGATGCTACCAACACACTTTGAAAACATCAGATATTAACAGTCCTTAAAAGGATGATCACCATTCCTTTCTTCATCAGATGATCAGGATCCTTCAGGCTGTCAAAGTGTCTTCTTATATCAAAGAGGTCATGCAGAGGCAATTGAAACATATCTTGCCATGTATAAATGTCTTCAATGCCTTGATCTCTAATAACATGCCATCTTTCTGGATTTGTGGTGTATGTCCAGGACAAGATGGGTCTCTCTGGTTGCATATCCTCAGGCTGTTCTGATTCATCCTGAGGTTTAGAAAAGGGTGCAGGCTTCTTCTTCTTTGTAGGCTTTGGTCTAGAAGCCATCCTCTTCATTCTCTTTCCAAATTTTAACTAAGAAGACTGGCCTGCAGTACTAGATTGATCTCTATTGTCTCTCTCAGTTGGGACTTCCTCTCTTTCAGGTCAGAAGGAGAGGGAGGTTGACCTTGATGTGGATCAGAAGATGAAGCTTGCTGAGCATTAGCAGGAGGTCCGGGTTGTGTTGTCTCTGGTTGTTCAACCTTAACCTCCACTTCAGGTGGAGCCTGACTTGGAGTGGAGTGTAAGTTAATGAGCTCTCCACTCTTAATCTAATGCTTGATTACCCTGATATGCTCATCCATAGTGGATAGACATGGGTCCAAGTCTCCTTCCAGAAAATCCATACAGCTTCAAGAAGCTCATCATCCTCTGCCTATCAGCAGACTTCTTCATGCTCTTTTGGATGATGGCCCTTGATTTTGCAGCTTCTTCCCTTATCTTCTTCTTAGCTGTCTTTCTGTCCTTGACTAACTCAAGCTCAAGTTGTTTTAAGTACTTAAACTCAACATAGTCATAAGACAAGGGAAGGAGTGCATCTGCCTGATAGAAGCCTGTGGCACTCAGGTAGTTGATCATCTTAATCCTTTCTTCTTCTTTGTCTACCTGAGGTTCTTGGTGAACCACATCTTCTTGTGCAGGACTTTCCTGAACTGGGGAGAGGGTAGGCATATCCTTGTACAGTCTTTTTCTTATTCTCTCTTCTTTGACTTGCACTAGGAGTTCTGCATCTTTTGCCTCCTTCTCCCTGACCTTTCCAGGTCAACCAGTTCATTCAGCTTATCTAAAGGGAGAGAAATGACATTGTCTATGTCATAGTTCCTAGTCTGCAAATAGTTAATCCTGACTGCCCTTAACTCATCATTCTAAGTATCTGGTCTGGGGGCAGCCCTGATAGCAGACTCCATGAGTCTTGAAGACTCAGTAGAGGAACTTTCTCCCCTTAGCCTCCTTTTCCTCTCTCTCTCCTCCTCCTCAATCTCCTCAGATGTCATCTTTCTTTTCCCTTTATCACTCACAGACCTTTGTGACTCAGGGTGGAGAGAGCTTTGGCCTTCATTTCTTGTTGCAGCATCTGAGCTTAGCCAGAGAGAGGTTGAGAAGCACCTTCACCAGCAGGTGTCTCAGAAGGAATGTGGATCTCTGCAGCAGTTGGAGATAATAAGACGGGGCTCTCAGGTTCTGCCATTGGGCCTTCAGTCAAGGTTTCCCCTATGAAGCTAATCTTAGGGTCTGCCTCAACATCCAGTTGACCGATGATATTGCTTGATTGCCTAAGTCTCCTTCTTAGGCTGAACTCTGCAGTGATCCTGTCTTGGATTCTTTTAGCCAGTCTGTCAGCTTATCTTGATTCGCTTGGGTTGACAAGTGGCATGTTGACTAGATCTAGACCTTCATAGTAGTCCAAGGTATAAAAATTGAAGACTTCTTGCTATCCTTGAACTCTTATGATGATTAGGGCCTTCCTGATGTTGTCATACCTTTACCCAATAATGTGATTGGAAGATGGTGAAGGTGGCATAGCCATTGGTATCCCATCCTCAAACAAAATCTGTATGAAAGAGTCTGTGTAGTCCACATCAATGTGAACTAGAGGAGGTTACTGAGAACGCATAGTTGCAAGTGAGGATGGTGGGTCCTCAATGTCCATTCTCTCTGAAGAACTCCCAGGTTCTGTGATTGTAATGACTTTCTCCCCTTTTTTGGTAGCATCACCCACTTGCATAGGTGAGCTAGAAGATAGGTCAATCACATCCACAGGTTCTTGTGTTCCTGGTTGAGCTCTCCTAAGGGTCTCCTAGCTAGTTTTTCCATAAGATGTGAAATCTCAAGTTGCTGATCATTGATCCTATTGTGTAAGGTAGTCACTTGAGATTCAAGGTGACTGACCTTTGAGACTAGGTAGGTGCATGTTATAGACAGTTTTTGCACCAGTAGTCTTAGATTCCCCTCATCTTCATCGGAAGACTCATTGGGGGATACGATGATTGGACTAGAGTCCTTTCTCTCACCACCGGCTTGAGGTTCTTGGCTGCTGGTTTTCCTCTGCTCACTGGCAGTCTCAGTTGAGATGTTAGTGGGCTGAGTTGCCATGGTTGAGGTCTTAATGATGTAATCACTTTCAGAAGTGAGAGCCTCTTCCATATGGACATCCTGAACAGGTTCAGAAGTGTCCACCTTAGTTGTAGGTGACTAATGTGGGATAGATGTAGGAGACTCAGGAGCATTCATCTCTCTTTGTCCACCTCGTTTGTCACCTTGAGCAATGAGCTCTAACATTTTTGGGACTAGGGCTGTTTCTACCCAGAGAATCCAACAGTGAACTTTCTCAATATTTTGAAGATGTCGGGCTTCATCCGTCCCAGTTTAAGAATGTTACATGTTTCCCTCAACTGTGAGCCTAGTTCATAGTTATGAATGTACTGGACATATCTAGAAAACATGTAATACTCTAAGGAGTCTAAATTAGCAAGTAAATTTGTATAAACAAACTAAGAATACCTGAATTTTACCCCCTGAACCATTCCATGGATTATGAAGGAGAGATCCTCAAGAATCTGGTCCCATCCACCATGCTTGTTTGATAAGTTGTGGATGACCACATGGAGCAGGATTCTCCATTAGGATGAGACCTTCCCTTTCCTAAAGGTCTTTACAGAGAAATCTCCCTCATATACCATCTGCTCAAAAGAATGATTGACAGCTTCCTTTGGGAAGAACACCTCACATTCTTCATCATCTAACTGAAGATGTCTGTTGATGATGGCTGGAGTGATGAAGATTGTTCTCCCCTGCACTATGGCAGACAGTGCCTTCTCCCTATCGATAATGACCTCTTGGCAAGTCTTCCATAATTCAAGCAGCTGATCCATATAGAGTGATAATCAATGGTTAGGGAGGTGAAGTAGTTTGACAGAGTTAGGAAATGGCAAACCTTTGAGAAATGAGGATCTTTCTCAGAGCTTAACAGAGCAACTTGATTGTGTTGTCTATGTAGCTGCATGGTAAAGTTGGGATCATTTCTGTGAGCGAGGTTGGCCATTTTGAAGTAGCTTAAGGATGAAGAAAGAAGAGAGAAAGAAATTTCAGAGATAAATTCAGGGTTTTAGGTTTGGAGGAAGAACAGATGATAGAAAGAGGCGGAAACCGTTGGGTTTATATGTGAGAAGGATTTCAGATAAAGTTTAATGAAAGAGGATAAACTTTTAAATCCGGATGTCGGTCCCACCTCTGAAAAAGTAGTTTACTTTTGCTCAAAAAGTAGTTTTCTTGGAAATCAAAAAGCTTCCGAAGGTTAATTATCTTTGGAAGTTTTAATTTAAAAAGCTTCCGAAGCTAAAATGACTTCGGAAGAATTTCCTAAGAGATTTGAGAATTTTGCTTTGGAAGAGAAATTAATACTTGAATGCTTTGTATGTAAAACTAAAAAGCTTCTGAGACTTAATTTTGCTTCGGAAGTAAATGGTTCTTAAAAACAAGTAAGTGTCTAAAACAAAAACTTAAGCTTCGGAAGATAGATCTGAGAGCTCTTCCGAAGGTAAATTTTTTAGACAGTTATTTATTTTGAAGACATGATTTGCTTCAGAAGTTAAAAGCATAACTTCCAAAGTATGAAATTTTCAAATAATCTAAGGAAAGTCTTCAGAAAATGATTTTAATCCAAGGAAAACATGAGCTTATGAAAGTGATGAACTAGACAACTTAGGACACACATATTTTAAGAAATAATAAGAATTAATTTTAAGAAAAAAATCTACTCAAGGTTGATCATCACAATAGCTGATATTAGATATTTAAATCTCTGTTCATCAAAGGCCTTTGTAAACAGATCAGCATATTGTTCGTATGTTTGAACTTGACTAGTTTAATTAATCCCTTTTCATAGTAATCTGTTATTAAATGATACCTGATATTGATGTGCTTTGTCCTTGAGTGCTACACAGGATTCTCTGTGATTGAGATAGCACTGTTGTTGTGTATGTGAATGGGAGTCTCCTTGAAGTTTAATCCATAGTCTAGCATTTTATTCTGAATCCAAAGCACTTGAGCACAGCAGCTAGCAGTAACAATGTATTCAGCTTCAGCAGTTGATGTAGAGACACATTGATGTAGAGACACAGGATTGTTTCTTGCATTGCCATGAGATAACCCTTCCACCAAGAAATTGACATCCCCCAGATGTAGACTTTGCAGTCATGTTGCAACCACCATAATCACTATCCGTATAAGCATACAGATTGAAGTAAGAATTCTTGGGATACCATAGGCCAAGTGTTGATGCACCTTTGAGGTATCTTAGAATCCTCTTGACAGGGATAAGGTGAGACATCTTATGGTTGGCTTGATATCTTGCACAAATGAATGTAGCAAACATGATATCAGGCCTACTAGCAGTAAGATACATAAGAGACCCAATCATAGCCCTGTATAAGTGGTCATCAATACACTCCCCCTCAAGATCAGGACCAAGGGAGTGGTTTCTGGCTATGGGTGTCTTAGCAATCTTACAGTCAGTCATATTGAATCTCTTGAGTATGTCCTGAACATACTTTGACTGACTTATGAAGATGCCATCTTCAACTTGCTTCACTTGAATTCCCAGAAAGAAATTGAGTTCCCCCATGGCACTTATTTCAAATCTGTCTTTCATCAGCTTCTCAAAGTCTCTGCAGAGCTTTGGATTAGTTGAACCGAAGATGATGTCATCCACATATACCTGAACTAGCAGTATGTCTTTTCCTTGTCCTTTGATGAAGAGAGTTCCATCTATAGTACCTCTCCTGTATCCATGTTTACAGAGATACTCAGACAGTGTCTCGTACCATTTCCTGGGTGCCTGATGTAGCCCATAGAGAGCTTTGTCAAGCTTGCATACATAATCAGGATGATCAGGATCTACAAAACCAGGTGGCTGTTTGACATAAACCTTTTCATCTATCACTCCATATAAAAAGGCACAATTTACATCAAGTTCAAAGATCTTGAAGTTCTTGGATGCAGCAAATGCCAGGAATATCCTAATAGCCTCTAATCTTGCCACAGGAGCAAAGACATTAGTGTAGTCAATCCCTTCTTCTGTGTGTATCCTTGAACAACCAGTCTAGCTTTGTTCTTGATCATGATGCCTCTATCATCCTTCTTGTTCCTAAACACCCATTTGGTCTAATGGTAGTCTTCCTAGAAGGAAGAGGACAAGTGTTCCAAACTTTCTGTCTTTTGAATTGAAGCAGCTCCTGTTGCATAGCTTCAACCTAACTTCCATCCTTTAGAGCTTCATCAACTTTCTTTGGCTCTATCTGGGATAGAAAACAAGAGTGAAAACAAACATTGCTTCATGGGTTTGTCCTCTTCTCTTTACCCATGAGACAACATCTCTAATGATGTTTGTGGTAGGGTGAGACTTGTGGATCCTAAGCTGAGGGATCACAGCAAGTTGTGAGAAAGATCTAAATTTGAGAAATTTAGATCTGGCATAGATATTTCTCCCACCACGACAGCACACTTTTCAAGTAAAACTTGATCCAAGCAGTGTGTGACATCATTGATGTGCTCATCTATGGTGTGATAGTGGCATCAAGAAATTCTTGGTCACTGTCACCACCACCATTGTTTTCTTCCACAATTGAGGTGTTCTTATCTGGTTATGGAGCCTCTGAGCTGGAATTTGAAGGCATACCAGATGTATCAGCTAAGTTTGTCATTGTTGTGCTGATAGAAACCTTATTTGCAGAAGTGGTTCTAACTGGAGCTGAAGATATATGACTTGAAGATCTTCCTAGCTCAAATCTTGGATCATGATCACCTATATTTAAATTTTCTGCAGATCCTAAAACATTCTCACAAGATTTGTTAAAATAGTTGGTAACCAAATCAAGATCAAATAACCAATCCAGACCATAACCAGCAACACAGGTTGTGTGTTCATTGAAAGTCACATTGGCTGACTCCTTAACAATTCTAGTTCTAAGATAGTATACTCTATAAAGCTTTAGCTTGGGAAGAGTATCCAATAAAGTGTCCATCATCTAATTTCTCAGCAAACTTGGCAATTTGATCTTTGGTATTCAAGATGGTGCAAGGACATCCAAATGACCTGAGAAAACCAATGAAAGGTTTACTCTTGTGCCAAAGTTCATAAGGAGTCTTGCCATGAGTCTTAACCACTAAAACTCTATTCTGCACATAGCAGGCAGTGTTGACTACCTCTGCCCAGAAGGTGATGGGCAGCTTAGAGTCAGACACCATGGTTCTTGCAGCTTCAATCAGTGTCCTGTTTCTCCTCTCAGCAACACCATTTTGCTGAGGAGTCCTGGGAGCACTGAATTGTCTTGTAATACCCTTTTCATCACAAAATGTATTAAGGATTTGGTTCTAAAATTCGGTTCCTTGATCACATCTTATAATCTTGACCTTGTGATCAGATTGATTCTCAATCTTTAAGATGAAATTCTTTAGAATCTCAGGAGTCTCATCATTAGTTCTAAGGAAGAAAACCCAAGTGAATCTTGTAAAGTCATCTGTGATCACTAGATAGTATAAGGTCCTTCCTAAACTCATTACACTAGTGGGGCCAAAGAGATCCATATGTAATAGGTGTAGGGGTGTAGTGATGGAGTTCTTTTCCTTAGTCTTATGAGATACCTTATGTTGCTTCCCTTTCAAGCATGCAACACAGTGATCATCACTTGTAAACACTTTCTTTGGCATTCCAGTTACCAAGTCATGCTTAATTAACTTATTCATGTTCTTAAAGTTTACATGGTACATTCTTTTATGCCATAGGAAAGACTCATCACTATTTGCTTTAGATAGAAAGCATGAAACTTCTCCAGAGGGAGAGATTTCTTGCATATCCATCTTGTACATGTTTCCTTTCCTGGGGTATCTAAGCAGGATATGCTCATGAGGGATGACCACACCAGGCTTAAGAACAATGCACTCATGCTTAGTAAAGAGCATGTTATGACTCTGATCAAAAAATTGAGATACACTCAGAAGATTGTATTGAAGCTCCTTAACAAAATTTACTTTTTCTATACTGAGCTTACCATTTGTGACCTTGCCCCTTCTAGAAATGTAACCACCTTCATCTCCTCCAAAAGTAACTAGTCCTCCATCAATCCTTTCAAAGTTCCGGAGTAGTGACCTATTGCCTGTCATGTGTCTGGAACAGCCACTGTCTATGATCCAGACATTTCTGTCTATCTTCAGCTGTCACTACATAAAGAAAAAGATTAGTTACATTTGGAAACCCAAGTTTTGCTTGTATTGGGCTCATTAACAGAAGGTAATTCAACAGTAATAGATCCTATGGTTGTACTAAGAGGATCTTGAGATGTTGTTGATGGAGAAATCTCAATGACTTGGTCTTTCTTAGACATCCACACCACCTTTGGAGTCTTGGCCTTGACCTTCAAAACATCAGAAGCTTTTGGAACTTCGGAAGTTTTAATGACTGAACCTTCGGAAGATTCTGCAGACACTACAACAGACTTCAGTGCTTCGGAAGAACTCCTTTCTTCCAAGACCAAATTTTCTTCCGAAGGGAATTTTCCACTTCCCTTCTTGTTAGATTTTGAGCTTCCGAAAGAAACATGTTTTCCTTTCGAAGCTTGAATCCTTTTCAAGCTCTTTGAAGTCTGTGTTTTGGTCATGTGGACAGTACCTTTAGGATTGAAGGGACAATCCTTAGCAATGTGAGTGGTACTTTCGCACATGACACAATTTACCTTCTTCTTCACAAGAGCCTTTTCTTGAAATAGGACTATCTTTGATCACATCCCTTCTCCACCTTCATCTCTGCAGATGCTGAGACAATCCTCTTGGGCTGAGGACTATGCTTGGAGTTTGATGGTCCAGGCTGTGCAGCAGTGGTACACAGCAGATCAGTCTTCTTCCTGCTACTGAGATGAGTTGAACAAGAACCAGAACTCTTAGCAGAAGAGTTTTGGTTGATCTCTTCAGTCTCTACCACTTTAAACCCTATAGAGATAAAAACTTGTTTCTGCTTAGAGTCAAAAGTAGCCTTCATCTCTTGAGCCTTCCTTGCCTTTCTTTTGCTCTTTCTGATCAAGTTCTTTCTCATGGACTTGGTCATCACAGTCTTCACTTTCTCCTCAAAAGAATAGTGGCCCTTCTTGGAATCCTCCTCTTCACTCTTTTAGAGGGATTCTTCACTATCTCTTCTTCATCCTCTTCACTCATAGGATCTATGAGAGGAAGCTCATCTTCACAAGCTCCACACCTAGGAGATCTTACTGACAAGATTGTGTGTGGAGGAGCTATCTCATTGGATCCTAGTCCCTGCCTGTTTTGATAGCACACTTTGTTGTGCAGGGATGAGGATATCATGTTCTTGAAGGTGTCTTCTTCAAGAACACTCTTTTCTGCCTTGGCTTTGCTGATCACAAGCTCAGCCTGGCACTCAGTTAACTTAGTTAAGAGATCTTTGATTTGAGTCATAAAATCTGTGTGTTCATGTTTTAGAACTGAAATGGTTTTCTCTAAGTCCTCTATTCTTTGGCATTCCAGTTACCAAGTCATGCTTAATTAATTTATTCATGTTCTCAAAGTTTACATGGCACATTCTTTTATGCCATAGGAAAGACTCATCACTATTGGCTTTAGACAGAAAGCATGAAACTTCTCCAGAGGGAGAGGTTTCTTGCAAATCCATCTTGTACATGTTTCCTTTCCTGGGGGCTCTAAGCAGGATATGCTCCTGAGGAATGACCACACCAGGCCTAAGAACAATGCACTCATGCTCACTAAAGAGCATGTTATGACTCTGATCACAAAATTGAGATACACTCAGAAGATTCTATCCAAGCTCCTTTACAAAGTTTACCTTTTCTATGCTGAGCTTACCATTTATGACCTTTCCCTTACGAGAAATGTAACCACCTTCATCTCCTCCAAAAGAAACAGGTCCTCCATCAATCCTTTCAAAGTTCTGGAGTAGTGACCTATTACCAGTCATGTGCCTGGAACAACCACTGTCTATGATCCAGACATTTCTGTCTGTCTTCAGCTGTCCCTGCACAAAAGAGAATGATTAGTTACATCTGGAAAGCCAAGCCGTGCTTGTCTTGGGCTCACTTGCAGAAGGTAAATTAACAGTAATAGATCCTATGGTTGTACAAAAAGGATCTTGAGCTATTTTTGATGGAGAAATCTTAGTCACTTGGTCTTTCTTAGACGTCCACACCACCTTTGGAGTCTTGGACTTGACCTTCAAAACTTTAGAAACTTTTAGAGTTTCAGAAGTTTTGATGACTGAACCTTCGGAAGATTCTGCAAACACTGCAGCGGACTTCAGTGCTTCGGAAGAACTCCTTTCTTTCGAGACCAAATGTTCTTCCGAAGAGAATTTTCCACTTCCCTTCTTGCTAGATTTGGAACTTCCGAAGGAAACTGTTTTCCTTCCGAAGCCTGAATCTTCTTAGAACTCTTTGAAGCCTTGTTTTGGCCATATGGACAGTACCTTTAGGATTGAAGGGACAATCCTTTGCAATGTGAGTGGTGCTGTCACACATAACACAATTCATCTTCTTCTTCACAATAGCCTTGTCTTGAGGTAAGACTGTCTTTGGTCACTTCCCTTCTCCACCTTCATTTTTGCAGATGCTGAGACAGTCCTCTTGGGCTGAGAACTGTGCATGGAGTTTGATGGACCAGGCTGTGTAGTAGTGGTACACAACAGATCAGTCTTCTTATAGCTGCTGAGATGAGTTGAGCAAGAACGAGAACTCTTAGCAGAGTTTCGGTTGATGCCTTCAGTCCCTACCACTTTAAACCCTGCAGAAAGAAAAACTTGTTTCTGCTTAGAGTCAAAAGTATCCTTGATCTCTTGAGCCTTCCTTGCCTTCCTTTTGCTCTTTCTTATCAAGTTCTTTCTCATAGACTTGGTCATCACAGTCTTCACTTTCTCCTAAGAAGGATAGTGGCCCTTCTTGGAATCCTCCTCTTCACTCTTTGTAGAGGGATTCTTCACTATCTCTTCTTCATCCTCCTCACTCATAGGATCTATGAGAGGAAGCTCATCTTCACAATTTCCTCACCGAAGAGATCTTACTGACAAGATTGTGTGTGGAGGAGCTATCTCATTGGATCCCAGTCCCTGTCTATTTTGATAGCACACTTTGTTGTGCAGGGATGAGCATATCATGTTCTTGAAGATCTCTTCTTCAAGAACACTCTTTTCTGCCCTGGCTTTGCTGATCACAAGCTCAGCCTGGCACTCAATTAACTTGGTTAGGAGATCTTTAATTTGAGTCTTAAAATCTATGTGTTCATGTTTTAGAACTGAAATGGTTTTCTATAAGTCCTCTATTTTCAGCTTATAATCATTTTCAAACTTTCTAAAATCAGATTTTAAAATATTTAAGGACTCAATATCAGATCTCAGTTCCAAGTTATAGACCTGTACCTGTTAACTTTAGCAATGCATTCAGGAGTACAGAGATGTTCCAATACCTTGGCTTCATCATGATCTGCCATCAGTGCTTGGTTTGGAGAGGCATATTCAACCTGAAAGCTCCAGTCAAAGCCTCCTTCTTTAACAGCAACAACAACTTGCTGCTTTGACTTCTCATTATGGAGAGCTTTGTCAGTGTAGTTTGGTCTGGATTGTGTTTGGCCACCATTTGTTCTAGGTGCCTTACACTCTCTGGCAAAGTGGCGCATCAAGTTATAGTTGTAACACTTGACTTTGCCTTTGTCCAGTCCAAACTTTCCACTGGTTGCATTGCATGGAAACTTCCTTCCAGTCTTCTTGTAGAACTTCTTGGCTCTATGAGTGAGAAGAGCCATCTACTGGACTATTTCCATGTATTCCAGATCATCTGGAAGGATACAGTCCAGGTCTTCAAGAATGAAAAGAGAGTTTCCAGAGTTTTCATCAGAAGACACAAAAGCTTGAGAAGAGCTTGTCTCTTGGAATGGGCTTCCTTGATTGTAGTTCTCCTTTGGTGTCTCTAGGAAGGTGATGAAAGGACCCTTGGGTGAGTTGTTAGGGTAGCATAAGAGATGATGTTTGGGTTGTATGCTATCCCTTTCAACCACATGTAGGGCTGAACCCATTTGATTGTTGGAGTTTCCAGATGAACCTTGCATGTTCATCTCCATCTGGTATCCACTAAGAATCCCATATAACTCAGTCAGAGTAAGAGTTTTGAGATTTTTAGTTCTCTTGATCACCACATAGTAGTGTGTCCACTGCCTAGGAAGTGAGGACATGAACTTCCTTACAATGTCTCTGTTTTCAAGAGAAACTCCTCCATCCACTAGGGTATCCACTATCTCAACATACCTGAAGTACTGCTGAGTCATGGTTTCACCTGTTTTGAAGGTGAAGTTTTCAAACTTCTGCTTCAGGAGATCCTTCTTGTTCTCCTTGGCTTCAGAAGAACCCTCATACATCAGTTTCAGTGCATCCCACAACTGCTTGGTTGTTTTGCACTTCTTGAAACCTCTGTATACAGAGCTTGGAAGGGCAGTTTGAAGAGCTGTCATGGCTTTTCTGTCTATCTCTACTCTCTTCCTATCTTTATCAGAGTAGTTAGCCACATCTTTGGGGATCATACCAGCACCAGTAGTAGAAGGTGTGCTGGGTATCAAAGGTCCATTCTCAATAGACTCCCACATTCATGAATCAAGAGACCTGATGAAACCTTCCATTCTTAAACACCAGGTGTCAAACTCATCAAGAGTGATCAGTAGGGACTTGTTCATGGTTCCAGTTTCCATATCAGTTTTGGAAATGGCTGCCATTTGAAAATTTTAGTATTTGTGTGTGTGAGGGATCTAAAGATGGTGAGATCTTATATCAAGAGCCTGGAAAGCTCTGATACCAAATGCAGGATCGTTGAAGGGTATGAGTTACAACACAACAACACAAAGAGGAGATAAACTAAACTTAGATCAAACAGTAAACTGGATTAACCAAGAGATGACACTAAGAAGACAAGTAATATAAGAGACAAAACACAAAGAACACAAGTATTTGGTTTTCAAGAATGCATTATATTGCCTTCTCTATGTTTTATTACAAGTGTTACAAAGTATATTTAGAAAGATACAAGAACATGAGATACTTATACTACGTCCTACAGCCAGCTATACTTTGAAAGCCAGCTGGATACAATTGACTACACACAAAGAAAATCAATTGTAGAGTCAAAAGGCAGGTTGCCTTTTGACTTGTGACTATGACATGCCATAGCTCACATCCTTATCTATTACAAAAAGGATAAAGTACATAAAGTAGAAAGCTACAGACTAAAGACCTCAATGTACAACTACCAAAAGCAAGGACCTTTCCACCAACTCATGTAACTTGGTGACTTGTAGAGGTGCAATGGAAAGATGTCCAGCTTTATGGAACAGTGCATCGGATAAAGCATGTTACCAAAAGTCTTCGATAGAAATCTGTCTTCATGAGTTGAAGCTTCGGAAGACTTTGTCTCTGAGGCTTCGGAAGACTTTGTCTCTGAGGCTTCGGAAGACTTCATGTTTAGCTTCGAAAGATATTGGTCTTGGCTTCAGAAGATTTCACACTTAGAGTAATTTTCTATTTCATGTGTGAAACTTCCTAAGCTTCTTCTTTAATGCACTTGTGCAGCATGCAGGAAAGACTTAAGATGTTTAGGTTGCATTAGCCTCTTCATTAAGCTCTACACAAGTCAAGCCCCCTATGAAGAGACTCTTCGGGCATCTAGCCAAGGCTGATTACATGGCGCCAAGTTGGCGAAAGTGGCGCCATGAAGAGAGTGATTCAGATGTTGAGCATATTGCTCTCCCATCTGATGACTCTGATGACGATGATGGTGACACCGGCGGAGACTCTAGGCCCGCTTCTACTAGGGGCCCCACTACCCATGTTACATCTCCACCTCCTACAGATGCCACCACTGCCAGCTTTCACTAGGATTTTTGTCCTCCAGATGAGGATGTAGAAAATGATGAGGAGCCTCTCACGAGGACTATGGGCAGCAAGGTGGTTGCCACAGAGAGAGGTTTGAGGGTGGTTGGTGGACACCCAGGGGAGTTCGAGGATGCTGCTACTGATTCAGATCCCACATATGCCCCGGACCCGCCTAGCAGCCAAGGGGGAGCCTCTGTGCCTAGAGGATCATGGAAGAAGAGGATGGCACACCCCTATGGCAAGAAGGGGAAGAGACTAAAGTTTACCCTGACCTCATCCACTACCACAGCCACTACCTTAGCCACACCTTCCACCACTACCACCACCACTGCTACCACACTCCACCACCTCTACCACCTCACACACCACTACCACACCCACTCCACCACTTACCCACATCCCATCCACCACCACTACAGCTCATCCACCACCACCCACATCTGTACCACCCCAAATATTCACCACTGCCACCACCACCACCTCTAGCCACAAAGCAGGACCATCATCCCACCCTACCTACCACACAGGATCATCTCTACCCCCTATTGGGGTAGAGGAACAGTTGTCAGCACTCAACCGTATGGTGCTGAAGCTATTAGCTGCTGATGAGGAGAAGACTGCCCAAGTACGTCAGCTTGTGGAGCTAAATGATACCCAAGCACAGCAGATCTCACAGCAAGCTGAGTAGATTGCCCAACTCCAGGACCAAAACGTCCACTCATCAAAGAGGATAAAGGAGTTGGAGGCATCAAATAAGACCATCATGCTCAAGCTCAAGGGCTCAAAAGATGAGCCACTCAAGATAAGAGAAGGACATGATGATGATAATGATAATGATAATGGTGAAAATGATGAAAGTGATGATAATGAGGCAAGTGAGAAGGAAGAGACAAGGGAAGGGCAGAACAATGACGATGATAAAGAAGGAGATGCAGCTGCATCTATATCAGCTCAAGGTCAGGAGAGACGTACAAAGAGAAATCAAGACCAAGGAGCCTCATCTTCTACCCCTCCTACTGACGCGCCGGCTATTCAGGGGAAAAGTCATGTCTAGATATTTATGTACTTGAAACCATTGTAATTGAGTTTTGGATTAATGTTATGTAATTAATGTCTATGTATATATTTGATGTTTACTGCTTTGATTATTTACTAATGCATGATACGTTTATATGTTTAAATCAAACAGATCACACATCTCAGCAAGATGAGTATGACGTTGCTCCCCTTCAACAGATCAAGTCTCAACTCACAATGATACTTAATTTGCAAGGGATAGTTAGAAGGTCTGTGAGTTACACTCCTAAAGAAGGAGAGATAATCCACGACCTTACTGATGAGCAACTTGCTGAGATGTTCAAACTGAATCCTGACGAGATTTTAAAGGATGCTCCTACAGTGCACATAGACAGTGACGATGAGGTAATTGTCATAGACGACATGGAGATTGAAGATGTCACAGCCCAACATTATCCAGAGTACGCTAACAAGGAGGGAAGTGTAGTTCCCAAACTGGGTGACTCGCTTGTTAGTGATACTTTTGAAACTCTCGATAAGATGGAGCAAGAGTCGGAAAAGAAGGAAGACAAGGCCCAAGTCTCAGACGTCGATGTCAATATCAGAAAGGCTGAATGGGCAGCGTGTTTTGCAGAAGTTTGAGCCCAGCATAGTGCTCCAAAGTCAAATGTCTACACCAAACTCTATAAAGTGAAGAAGCATCACAAGGTGTCAGGCAAAATTATAGTGTGGGCCTATTTTGAAGATCTCAATGTTTATGCTGTTAAAAGAGAGAAGGGGATCAAGTACTTCAGATTCCCACATGATCTGAAGACTCTTCCAGGTTTTGAGCTTAACCAATTAGCAAAATTGAAGTTGCTATATGCTGACCCTCGTAAGATGTTAGGCTGGTTTGAGGCAGCTTTAAAGAAAGAGTACCACACCTGGTGGGTTAACTTCAAGCCTCAACAACCAACGAGGTATATCAGGAGATCTGAAGTTGATGCCATAACTGGGAAACCAAAAATAGCGCTGAAGTGGAGTCCTCTGGCACGATGTCTAGAATCCCTCTACGGGAAATGCCACAGGACTTCACTCCACACTTCAAGTGGTGGTACTATGATTGGAGAACAGGCGAGGCAATCATAGTGTTGAACAGAAATGGTAGTATGGAAACTATCAGGGTGTTTGATACCATGTGGCTCACTAACTTGTCGGCTGATGATGTTAACACCTTATACAAGCGACCACTGTTCTATGACTCCCAGGATATTGTACAAGTTCTCCAATTCCAAAATATGATACGACTCTACTTTGATTTTGAAATACATGCAGGAGTCACAAGAGAGGAGAAGTACAATAAGTATGAGGAGCTTATGAAAAATGTAAGATAGTAGATGCAACTAGGTCCAAGGGGGAGTTTGTAGATACATGTGTACCTAGTTTCTGAGCATAATGTAAAATGTCTTTATTGTCTTACACATATGTAATAGAATGGGTACTTAATGAAATATAATGTGTGGTTGTGCTTATAATGTTGAATATTTCATTGTTTGGTATGTAATAACGCTTATTAAATTAACTATATAGGTTTGTGGTTGTTTGAATAGATCTAAGTCAAATAATTATTGTGAAACATATTCATACTTAATCATATGAAGTTCTCATGCCAATGGCCCATTCTAATGGACCATACGCATGAACAACTTCATGATAATGAACCAGTCGCACGAATGAACCAAGAGACTACATCAGTCGCATGATTGTAACATGAGATTGACTCAGTCGCATGACTGAACACTCAGTTGTGCAAATTGATCAACTGCATGACTCAATCGCATGACTGAACCATGCTAATGGTTCAGTCGCCCGAATGAGAAACCCTAACCTATAAATACCACTTAAATCGTGAAAAAAACACTTCAAAAACCTACGTACTAAATTGTACCCTGGCCATCCAGAGAACTCTAAGAACCTGTTCCAAGTTCATAGATCGCACTATCTCGATTACCAATCGTTCTTAACGTTAGATTCAATCCACAATTGTTTCTACGTGCGTTCTCACTGATTGGATTGCCAATCAAATATGATTCCGCACTATTTGCTGGGTATACACATACATCAACAACCAACGAGGTATATTAGGAGCTCAGAAGTTGATGCCATAACTAGGAAACCAAAAATAATGCTGAAGTGGAGTCCTCCGTGCATGATGTCTAGAATCCCTCTACGGGAAATGCCACAGGACTTCACTCCACACTTCAACTGGTGGTACTACGATTGGAGAACAGGCGAGGCAGTCATAGTGTTGAACAAAAATGGTAGTATGGAAACTATCAGCGTGTTTGATCCCATGTGGCTCACTAAATTGTCGGCTGATGATGTTTACACCTTATACAAGTGGCCACTATTCTATGACTCGCATGATATTGTACAAGCTCTCCGATTCCAGAATGTGATACGACTCCTCTTTGCTTTTAAAATACATGCAGGAGTCACAAGAGAGGAGAAGTACAAGAAGTATGAGGAGCTTATGAAGAATGTAAGACAGTAGATGAAACTAGGTCCAAGGGGGAGTTTGTAGATACATGTGTACCTAGTTTCTGAGCTTAATGTAAAATGTCTTTATTGTCTTACACATATGTAATAGAATTGGTACTTAATGAAATACAATGTGTGGTTCTACTTATAATATTGAATATTTCATTGCTTGGTATGTAATAATGCTTATTGAACTAACTATATTGGTTTGTGGTTGTTTGAATAGATCTATGTCAAGTAATGATTGTGAAACATATTCAACCTTAATCATATGAAGTTCTCATGCGAATGGCCCATGCTAATGGACCATACGCATGAACAACTTCATGCTAATGAACCAGTCGCACAACTGAACCAGGAGACTGGATCAGTCGCATGATTGTAACATGAGATTGACTCAGTCGCACGACTGAACACTTAGTCGTGCGAATGGATCAACCGCATGACTCAATCACAAGACTGAACCATGCTAATGGTTTAGTCGCCCGAATGAGAAACCCTAACCTATAAATACCACTTAAATCATTGAAAAAGAAAACACTTAGAAAACCTACATACTAAATGGTACCCTAGCCGTCCAGAGACCTCTAAGAACCTGTTCCAAGTTCATAGATCGCACTAGATCGATTACCAATCGTTCGTAACGTTTAGATTCAATCCATAATTGTTTCTACCTGCGTTCTCACTGATTGGATCGCCAATCAAATAGGATTCCGCATTATTTGACCGGGTCTACACGTATATCAGTTAGTATTTCGTCCAATACACGATCCTAACAAAAATTCTTCTAGTGATTTTACACACCCCAAATGCATTCAAGGCCATTTAAATTATGCAAATTTTTCTCGATTTTGTCACCATTCAAAAGCCGGCTACTACCGAACCATCTCGCATCACCACCGTATCCTTCGCTAGAGCAGTCGTAAATTGCGATCACAATCAAGAAGTCGTGACCCTATACCCCGCCTCTTGATTTGTCGTTGAGTCCCGTCTCGTGTTTGTTTATAACATTCGTCCGCTGAACACTCGGTGTCTCGAATGCCTAATTAGTAACTACCAAAGAATATGTTGGATTTAGAAAGGCTAGTGCAACAAAAACGAAACACTTAGACTATTTTTGGTGCGACTTATAATGGACTTCCGAAGCTAACTGTGGAACTTCCGAAGGAAAAGGAGTTCTTCCAAAGACAAAGTGCAAGATCATCTTTCAAAAGAAAAGCTCCAGCTTCTGAAGACAAAGTCTTCTCTTCCAAAGCTCAAGACTTAGAAGAATTCAAAGACAATGACTTCCAAAGAAGAAGTCCTCAAGCCACAGAAGAAGCAACCTCTTCCGAAGACAATGTTGCTATGGACCAGTGGACATAAGTATGGTTCTCTGACACTCCCCTATAGACCTCTGATACTGCATGGTGTTTCCTAAATGCCATATAGCTGACCATACTTTATTCCGATGTTCACCTTTATTTGTTTGTACAGTTGCTAACTTTAGTTGGTGACAAAAGGTAAGTCATGGACATGTCATGACTACCAAATTTTAGATAACACATTATCTAAGATATCTTAACTATAGCTTTGTAGTATCTACTTTAGTTATAGGATTTCAGCTTGTATCAAACTATAACTGCCTATAGGTGGTAGTATATATAGTTTCTTATTGTAACTCTTTTATCATGCTTGTAAGAGTCTTGTAAACTTTGAGTTGAGAAGTAATATATACAAGTACCTTGAAAATTATTTCTTTGTGTTTTTAAGTTACCTAGTATATTATAATCAACTCTTTGAGATTCTACTTCATCATACCATGTGAGTCAAAGTGAGTTTGAGAGAAAACAAAGTGTTAAGTGATATATATCGATCCTGCAATTGGTATCAGAACTTTTTAGGCTCTTATTTGTGTGATCTTACCATCCAAATCAACTTTTTTTCACTCCTCCCTTCACGACAATCTAAAATTGCCCTTATTCAGAAATCTAAAGTTGAGATAGGGACGATGACTAAAGCACCTATCATCACCCCTAAAAAATTTAGACAATGGAGTAGACGCATAGAAGGTTTCATCAGGTACCTTGAAGGTAAAATGTGGTTATCCATCGACAATAGTTTTTATAAGCCCAAGGTTGCAGTACCAGGAGGAAACAGTGCCATGATCAAGAAGGCTCTTGAAGACTACTCTAATGAAGACCGGAAGAAGATGAACATTGACAAGAATGCTATGGCGACTCTTATGACTGCTATTCCCCAACTCTATCATGGTGGGGTTTGAGCATTGCGAGTCAGGTAAAGAGTTGTTTGATGCACTGTCACAGATGTACTCTAACTCTAACAACTCCAAGAAAGATTCACTCAAGCAGCAGTTGGAGAACTTTACCTATATTGTTGGAGAGACTCTCAGCAAGCAATACTTTAGGTACATGGATCTTATTGCTTCCTCTTTAGTCTGTGGGAGGTACTACTGACTTGAGAGACCTCTCAAGAAAATTTATGAGTGCACTCCCAAATGAGTGGATGTTTTACTATGACTCTATCAAAAGGATAGAGAATTTGAACTACCTCACCATGACTGAACTATACGGCATTCTTAATGGATACCATGTAGAGATGGAAAACAAGAGGGGCCATCCGATGAGTAGAGCCTTAAGCCTTCTTGCTAGCAATGCTTTAATGGTTGATGAAGGCTCATGACCCAACCAACCTCAGAAGTACCTAACTTACTCTCAGCAGCCATCTTCTTCTTTAGGACCCTACATCACATTTCCTAAGACTCCAAGCTCTCAACAGGCTCAACAATGTTCTTTTCAGGACAGTTGTGCCTTTGTTTCAAGAAGTGGGCACTCTGGTGATTATTAGTTCTGCTTTGACGATCTAGAGTGTTTCAGTCTAAATGATGTGGAGTACGTGGACATAGTCCAATAAATGGCTCTACTTACCTACAGAGCAAAGAAATTCTTTAAGAGAACTGGAAGGCAATTCTCTCAAAACTAGCTAGCAGCAAGTTTGGATTTGACAAAACCAAGGCAAAGTGTTACAACTGTAACCAACTTGGTCATTTTGCTAGTGAATGCAAGGCTCCCAAGTCAAATCCGGGAACCTCTCATGCCTCCCCACATGCCTCTACATCAACAGCCCCTAGGAGGTCAACTGAAACAACAACTATAGCTTAAGAAGTTGACTAGAGCTTCATGGTACATAATGTGACTCCTGCTCAAGCACTAATGGCTGGAACAGATGACAACAAGGTATATGAACATCTCTGTACTCCAACTTGTATTGCTAAGGTAAAACTATATTAGGACTACAATATGGAGATTAAATTTGATATTGAGTCTTTAAATATTTTAAAATCTAATTTTAAAAGAGCTGAATCTGACTATCAAAGAAAAACCAAAGTGTTACAGAAAACTGTGTCTCTTTTAAAACATGAAGACACAAACTACAAGACTCAAATAAAGGATTTAGTATCCAAATTGTCTTAGGCTCAAGCCTAGCTTGTCATAGCTGATGCTCAAGCTAGGAAGCATGCTACAGGAACGTTGAAGGGTATGCACTTACAACACAAGAACATAGTGGGGAGAGTTTCTTAAAACACTTAACAAATCAAATAGGAACTGGTTAACCTTATAGTAAAGATGCGAAGAACACAAGTAAATAGGAAACAAAACAAGATAGCAAAACACACAAGTGATTGGGTTTCAAAAATGTTGTATATTGTTTCTCAAGTTATATTACAAATGTTACAAAAGCATATCAGAAAGTTACAAGTACTTGAGATACATATACTACATCCTACAACCGGCCATACTTTGAAAGCTAGCTAGATACAATGGACTAGACAACTACAAAATCAAATGTAGAGTCAAAAGGCAGATAGATCACATCTAAATATATTACAAAAAGGATACAATACATAAAGCAGAAAGTTACAGACTCAAGACCTTAATGTACAATTATCAAAAGCATGGACCTTTCACCAACTTATGTAAAGTTGGTGTCTCATCAGAGTTGCAGCAGAAAGGGGTCCAGCTTTATATAAAAGGTACATCAGATAAAGAATGTGTTCAAAAAGACTTTGGAAGAAATCTATCTTCTAGTGTTGGCTTTGGAAGACTTTGTCTTTGAAGCTTTAGAAGACTTCATCTTTGGCTTCGGAAGATATTGGTCTTGGCTTCGGAAGATGTCACACTAAGAAATTTTATGATATAGTGTGAAACTTCTGAAGCATTCTACTTTAGTACACTTTGTGCATGCATGCAAGAGAGAATTTGGGTGTTTGCATTGCATCAACCTCATGTTAAACTTTACAAACTCCCCCTAGGCTAATGGTACCAAAACACTTTGAAGACTTCAGATATTACAGTCTCATTATGATGGTAACCATCCTTTCTTCATGAGATGATCAGGATAACTCAGACTCTCAAAGTGTCTTCTCATGTTAAAGAGATCATGCAGAGGCAGATTGTAAGGCCCCGTTCCCGGGACGCTTACAGCTGGGTTCTCATCGCACATAAAATGTATAATTGCATTTGTATTTCATAAATCGCAGCGGAAAACTAAAACAATCTTTCATTTCCATGTAAATGCTTTTGCAAGTTAATACAACATTCATTACAAAATAGCTTGTTTGCATTACAATGCAAAAACATTAATCAAAAGAATGCCATCCCAAAAGAGCTGAGTAGCTTCACGGTGTGCCATCCGCAGCAAACATTACATGCCAACTGGAAAACATATAAAAAGTCAGCGTTGCTGAGTGAGTTCTAGTTTTATTACAAAACATACTTTACTTTCATATAAAACCATTCGTTACTTTTACATGATCACACATCGTACGTACACATAGATAGTATCATTATTATCTTCTTCATTCATTCATTCGTTCATTCGTTCTTTATGACTTTACTTGCACATCGGACATCATCCGTACCAATACCATGTGCTACACCCCGGTTAGTCGTAGCTACCGGGCCGAAGTCAATAAATGAACAGCTAAATGTATGCCACGGTACTAGGAGTACCATCAGTCTTAGCTACTGGCCGAAGTCAATAAATGAACAGCTAAACGTATGCCACAGTACTAGGGGTGAGCGGTAGTGGTTCTACATTAAGGGTCAATCACAAAGAAGGACCCGTTATCCGATGCGTGCAAGACGTTTCATTCGTTCATTAATGCATGCATTCAACATGGTGTTCCTCTTTCATTATCTTTCACTTTACATTACATAATACTTCGTTCATTCCTTATCATAACACATAAAGTTATGGGAAAGATAAACATACATCATAATAAGGAACATAACACACACAGTCATCATTATCATACAGGGCAACACAATACATACATAACGTGCATAAACTTGCAACATCATCATCATCATCATGCCCAACATGCTTTCTAAGGCCTCAAGCGTCATCTTACATGCTCTTATGGGGACCTTTACATCAAAACTTACATCTGCACTTTTCCCCGAAAGTCAGAAGTCAATCTATACCTTCCTCGGGTACAACAGCCCTATTCGGGCGTATGGACACCCTTTAGTCGCATGGCCTCCATGCGACTGAACATCATGCGATTGAACTCAACCGGATGAACATTTAGGCGAATAAACATCCACTCGTGCGAATGGACAATGCGGATGGACCTCATGCGAATGGGATTAATACGGATGAGCACTTATGCGACTGGACCTTCAGTCGCATGACCTCCATGCGACTGGCCTTTCAATCATGCGAATGGACCATCAATCGTGCGAATAGACCCCAATCGCACCCTAATCGGCCGTATGGCCTCCATTCGGCCTCCAGTCGGTCGCCGAGCCCTAACTTATGCAGAATGCAGTTCATCCCGACTGCAGCCGAGGGTTTTCGGCCTCCAACCTCATCTAAACCCATTTTAAGCCCAAATCAACCATCCTTAACCATAGGGATGCATACCACGACACCATTCAAGCACACACAAGTTCACAATCGAGCCACAAACACATCATACATACACATACACATACACAAACGGGTGAACATACACACACTCAAAAACCCGATTTCAGATGTTTTCTAGCCCCAAAATCGTTTGAAAACAAGTAAAAGTGGGGTTCTAGAACTCACACAAACGAGCACAACGACAAGAGCTTCGATTGGCTTGCTACACGATGATTTTGGGGACCCGAACTAACTCGAACCAACTTTTTCTCCTTTCTCTCTTCTTCTCTCTATGAAATCTGAAATGTGGGGTGTGTGGGGAGAGTGGGCTGCCCTCTCCCTACTAATATCACCACATTTCCCAACTTTTCTTCGTTGGCGAGTTTGGTCCCTTGACTTTGAACTTTATTTTCTTTTCTTTCTTCACCGGCTTCAGAATAATAATATCCGGGTGTTACACAGATTGAACATGTCTTGCCATGTGTACACATTCTCAATACCTTGATCTCTAATGACATGCCATCTTTCTGGATTTGTAGTGTATGTCCAGGACAAGATGGGTCTTCCTGATGCTAGAGGAGCTATTTGAATAGGAGATGATGGAGCATCCTCTAGTTGCACATCCATAGGATGTTCTGAGTCATCTTGAGGTTTGAAGAAGGATGCTTCTATCTTCTTCTTTGGCTTTGGTCTGGAAGCCATCATTTTTCTCCTTTATGATCCTTTTAACTGAGAAGACTGGCCTGCAGCACCTAATTGATCTTCTTTGTCTTTCTCAGTTGGGTCTTCTTTGTTTAGGTTATGTTGTCTTATTTTGTTCAACCTTAACCTCCACTTCAGGTGGAGCTTGACTTGGAGGGGAGTGTAAGTCCATTAGTTCTCCACTCTTGATCTTCTGCTTGATTACCTTGATACGCTCATCCATAGTGGACAGAGACATAAGGCCAAGTCTGCTTTCAGAGAATCCATACAGCTTCAAGAAGCTCATCATCCTCTGCCTATTAGTAGACTTGTTCATACTTTTCTAGATGATGGATCTTGACTTTGCAGCCTCTTCCCTTGGCTTCCTTTTTGTGATATTTCTTTCTTTGACTATCTCAAGTTCAAGTTGTTTGAGGTACTCAAACTCAATGTAGTCATAGGGTAGCCTGATAGAGGCCTGTGGCACTCAGGTAGTTGATGATTTTGATCCTATCCTTCTCTTTATCTACCTAAGGTTCTTGTGGAACCACATCCTCTTGTACGGGATTTTCTTGAACTGGGGAGAGAGTAGGCACATGCTTGCATAGTCTTTTCTTTCTTCTTTCTTCTTTGATTTAAAGAAGTAGTTTTGCATCCTTTGCCTCCTTTCTCTCCTTTGACAATTCCATGTCAGCTAGTTCATTTAATTCATCTAAGGGGATGAAGATGATATTATCAATTTAATAGTTCTTGGTCTGCAAGTAGTTGATCCTGACAGCCCTCAACTCATCATCCTAAGTGTTTGGCCTAGGGCAGCCCTAATAGCAGCTTCCATGATTTTTGTAGACCTAGTTGAGGAACTTTCTCCCCTCAACTTCCTTTTCCTCTCTCTCTCTCTCTCTCCCCCTCCTCAATCCCCTCAGAAGTCATTTTTCATTTCCTTTGTCACTCACAGACCTTTGTGACTCAGGGTGGAGAGGGCTTTGGCCTTTATTGTTTGGTGTAGCTTCCAAGCTCTAGCCTGAGAGAGATTGAGATGCACCATCACCAGCAGGTGTGTCATAAAGGGAATGAACCTCTGCAATAATTGATGATGGTGAGACAGGGCTCTCAGGTTCTACCACTGGGCCTTCGGTCAAGGTTTCCCCCATGAAGCTAATCTTAGGGTCTGCCTCAACATCCAGTTGACCAATGATACTGCCTGATTGCCTTAGTCTCCTTCTGAAGCAGAACTCTACAATGACTCTATATTGAATTCTTTGAGCCAGCTTGTCTAGATTGTCCTTGGTTGACAAGTGGCATGCTAACAAGATCAAGACTTTCATAGAAGTTCAAGGTCTAAAAGTTAAAGACTTCTTTCTACCCTTGAACTCTTTGAATGATGAGGGCTCTTCTATTCTCATCATACATCCACCAAATAATGTGATTTGAAGTTGGTGGGATGAGATTGCCCTTGGTATACATTCCTCAAAAAGACTCCGAATGTAAGAGTCTATGGAGTCCATATCAATGTGAACTTAAGGAAGTTGCTAAGTATGCACAATTGCAAGTGAGGATGGTGAGTCCTCAATGTCCATACTCCCTGAAGAACTCCCAGGTTTCGTAACTGTAATGACTTTCTCCTCTTTTTTGGTAGCATCACCCTATTTCATAGGTGGACTAGGAGTTAGGTCAATCACACTCTCAGGTTCTTGTATTCCTGGTTGATCTCTTCTTAAATGTCTCCCAGCTAGTTGTTCCCCGAGATAAGAAATCTCAAGTTGCTGATCATGGACCTTGTTTTGCAAGGTAGTCACCTGAGATTCAAGATGACTGACCTTAAAGACTAAATAGGTGCATGTTTGTGATAATTTTGCACCTTTAGCCACAGATTCCCCTCATCTTCATCAGCAGAATCATTGGGGGATGAGATTATTGGACCAAAGTCCTGTCTCTCACCACCAACTTTAGGTTCTTCGCTGCTGGATTTCCTCTGCTCATTTACAGCCTCAGTTGAGGTGTCAATGGGCTGAGTTGCCATGGTTGAGGTCAGAATGATGTAATCACTTGCAGAATTGAGAACCTCTTCCATATATATATCCTGAACAGGTTTAGAAGTAACTACCTCAGTTGGGGGTGACTGATGTGGGTTAGACGTAGGAGACTCAGGAGCACTCATTTCTCTTTCATAAGTGGAAAAGAAGAAAGAGTCATGGTACTCACTGAAACCTAAGTCTTCATCAGTATAGAAGTCAAGGTTAGGAATAGGTTGGTTTAAATCTAAAGGCTGGGGATGGTAGTTGTCCCTTGAAGGTTGTTCACTTGAGTATCGAGACTCAGAATGAAGGCTTAAAGTAGTTGTGCTTGTGAGCTCATCAGACTGAGCATGAGGAACCTCAACACTGATGTTTGAAGTAATGGGAGTGGTTTTCTCCTTAGGGGAAGTGGGAGCTCCAATATCCACTTCCTCTTATATGGGTGAGTATATAGTTTGTACAGATTGAATAGTTTGAGCAGGGGTTCGTTGGTTTTTCTTTGGTAGGTGAGGATGATTTATAGCTGTTGAGATGGTTGAGATGTAGAAGGTCTGGGTTCAACACTAGCTTGTGCTGCTAGGTTGTCACCTTGAGCAATAAGCTCTAACATTTTTGGGACAAGGGTTGTTTCTATCCTTGAGAAGCCAACATTTGGCTTCCTCAAGATTTTAAAGATGTGGGCTGCATCTATCCCAGTTTAAGAATATTACATGTTCCTCTTAACTGTGAGCCCAGTTCACTGTTAAGAATGTATTGAACATATATAGGGAACATGTAGTATTCTAAGGAGTCCAAGTTTGCAAGTAGATTAGTATAAACAAATTGAGATTACCTGAACTTGACCGCTTGAACCATTTCATGCACTATGAAGGAGAGATCCTCCAGAATCTAGTCCCACCCTCCATGCTTGTTAGACAAGCTCAAAGGAGTGGTTAACATCTTCTTTCAGGAAGAACACCTCACATTCTTCATCATCCAACTGAAGATGATTGTTGATGATGGCCAGAGTGATGAAGATTTTTCTCCCTTGCATTGTGGTAAACAGTGCCTTCTCCCCATCCATAATGACCTCTTGGCATGTCTTCCAAAATTCAAACAGATGATCCTTATAGAGTGTAGGATCAATGGTAAGGGAGGTGAAGTAGTTGGATAAAGCCAAGAAACAGCAAATCTCTGAGAAATGTGGATCGTTCTCAGAGTTTAATAGAGTAACTTGGTTGTGTTGCATGTTACTGCCTGGAGAAATCATGGTCATTTCCATGGTTAAGGTTAGGCATTGTGAGAAAGCTTAAAGATGAAGGAAGGATGAACAAAGGCAGTTTTAGAGAGAAAATTTGGGAATTTAGGTTTGTAGGAAAGATGAAGATGATAGAAAGATAGGGAACTGTTAGGTTTATATGTGTAAAGGATTTAAGACAAAGTTAATGAAAGAAGATAAACTTTGAAATCCGTATGTAGGTCCCACCTCTGAAAAAGTAGTTTACTTTTTGCTCAAAAAGTAGTTTTCTTGGAAGTCAAAAAGCTTCCGAAGGTATATTGTCTTCGGAAGTTTTAATGAAAAAGCTTCTGAAGCAAAAATGACTTTGGAAGAATTTCCTAACAGTTTTGAAAAATTTTGCTTCAGAAGAAAAATTAAGACTTAGATGTTTTATTCGATAGAACAACACTTCCGAGAGTTAATTTGCTTTGGAAGGAAATTGTCCTTGAAAACATATCCTAAGAGAGATTTTAAGCTTCGGAAGATATTTCAGAAATTTCTTCCGAAATAAAAATTACTTAGGCAGATATTTGTTTTGAGGGCATAAGTTTCTTCCGAAGGATCAAGATATTTCAAAATTTTAATGAAATTCTTCAAAAAGTTTTTATCCAGAGAAAATAAGAGCTTATGAAGGTGATAAACTAGACAACTTAGGACACACAAATTTTAAGAAATAATATGAATAAGTTTTAAGAAAATCTTACTCAAAGTTAATCATCCCAATAGCTGATATAAGATATTTAAATCTCTGTTCATCAAAGGCTTTTGTAAACAGATCAGCATATTGTTTATATATGTTAACTTTGACTACTTTAATTAACCCCTTTTCAAAATTATCTTTAATTAAATGATACCTTATATTAATGTGTTTTGTCCTTGAGTGCTGCACAAGATTCTCTGTGATAGAGATAGCACTGTTGTTGTCTATGTGAATAGGAGTATCCTTGAAATTTAATCCATAGTGACAAACATGATATCTTGCACAAATACATGTGGCAAACATGATTTTAGGCCTGCTAGCTATGAGATACATAAGAGACCCAATCATATCCCTGTAAAGGTGTTCATCCATACACTCCCCCTAAAGATTAGGTCCAAGGGAGTGGTTTCTTGCTATGGGTGTCTTAGCAATCTTACAATCAGTCATGTTGAATCTTTTGAGTATGTCTTAAACATACTTTGACTGACTAATGAAGATGCCATCTTCAACTTGCTTCACTTGAATTCCCAGAAAAAAATTGAGTTCCCTCATGGCACTCATTTCAAATCTGTTCTTCATCAGCTTCTCAAAGGCGTTGTAGAGCTTTGGGTTAGTTGAACCAAAGATGATTTCATCTACATACACTTGAACTAGCATTAAGTCATTTACCTGTCATTTGATGAAAAGAGTTCCCTCTATAGCACCCTTCTGTATCCATGCTTGCAAAGATACTGAGATAGAGTCTCATACCATTTCCTTGGTGCTTGGTGCAACCCATAAAGAGCTTTGTCAATCTTGCAGACACAATCAAGTTAATCAGGATCTGCAAAACCAGGTGGTTGTTTGACATATACCTCTTCATCAATCACCCCATATAGAAAGGCATATTTGACATCAAGTTGATAGACGTTGAAGTTCTTGGATGCAGCAAATGCCAAGAATATCCTAATAGCTTCTAGTCTTGCTATAGGAGCAAAGACATCATTGTAGTCAATCCTTCTTCTTGTCTATACCCTTGAACAACTAGTTTGGCTTTGTTTTTTATGACATGGCCTCTATCATCTTTCTTATTCCTAAACACCCATTTGGTTCTGATAGTAGTCTTCCCATGAGGAAGATGACAAAGGTTCCAAACTTTCTGTCATTTGAATTGAAGCAGCTCCTCTTGCATGGCTTCAACCTAACTTCCATCCTTCAGAGCCTCATCAATTTTCTTTAGCTCTATCTAGTACATGAAAACAGAGTGAAGACAAACGTTTGCTTCATGGGTTTGTCCTCTTGTTCTTACCCCTGTGTCAACATCTCCAATGATGTTTGTGGTGGGGTTATGACCTGTGGATCTTTAGTTGAGGGATCACAGAAAGTTGCTGAGAAAGATCTAAATTAGAAAAAATTGATCTGACATTGATGCTTCTCCCACCACATCAGCACACTTATCAAGAGAAACTTGATCCAATGACTGTATGACATCATTGATTTTGTAAGGTATATATGTTAAGGCTGATGCAACTCAAATACTTAAAGTCTCCTGCATGCATGCACAAGTGCATTGAAGATGAATGCTTCAGAAGTTTCACATAAGCAACATAAATATTCAAATTGTGAAATCTTCCAAAACCAAGACCAATATCTTCTGAAGCCAGAGATGAAGTCTTCCGAAGCTTCAGAGACAAAGTCTCCCAAAGCCAACACTTTAAGACATATTTCTTCCGAAGACTTTTAGTATACATGCTTTATCTGATGTACTTTACATAAAGCTGGATCCCTTTCCGTTACAACTTTGTAAGTCACCAACTTGCATGTGTTGGTGAAAAGGTCCATGCTTTTAGTAACTATACATTGAGGCCTTGAGTCTGTAACTTTCTACTTCATGTACTTTATCCTTTTTGTAATATATTAGGATGTGAGCTATTGCATGTCATAGTCACAAGTCAAAAGGAAATCTGCCTTTTGACTCTACAATTGATTTTGTTTGTGTCTAGTCAATTGTATCCGGTTGGCTTTCAAAGTATGTCCAGCTGTAGGATGTAGTATATATATCTCAAGTACTTGTATCTTTCCTTTATGCTTTGTAACAATTGTAATAGAACTTGAGAAGGCAATATACTATCTTCTTGAAAACCATCTCCTTATGTATTTTGCTATCTTGTTCTGTCTCTTATTCACTTGTGTTCTTAGTATCATCTCTTGTGGTTAATCCAGTCTCACTGTTTGATTAGTCAAGTTAATCTCCTTATTCTGTTGTTGTTGTGTAAGTGACCAACCTTCACCAGTCTTGCAATGTTTTTATCTATGGAGTGGTTATCAACAACAAGAAATTCTTGATTACTATCACCACCCCCACTGTCTTCTGCATTTGAAGCTTCTTTATCTGGTTGTTGAGCCTCTGAGGTGGAATTTGAAGGCACCTCAGATGTATCAGCTGAATTTGTCATTGTTGTGCTAATTGAAACCTCATCTGTAGAAGTAGTTACAATTGGACTTCAAGATATAGAGCTTGATGATCTTCCAAGTTTGTAAGGATTAAATGTAAAGGCTAATGCAAATCAAACACTCAAAGTCTCCTGCGTGCATGCACAAGTGTACTGAAGAAGAATGCTTCGGAAGTTTCACACCAGCAACAAAAATATTCTAAGTGTGAAATCTTCCGAAGCCAAAGATGTCTTTTGAAGCTTCAGAGACAAAGTCTTCCGAAGCCAACTCTAGAAGACAGATTTCTTCTGAATACTTTTAGTATACATGCTTTATCTGATGTACTTTACATAAAGCTGGACCCTTTCTACTGTAACTCTTTAAAGTCACCAACTTACATAAGTTGGTGAAAAGGTCCATGCTTTTAGCAATTGTACATTGAAATCTTGAGTCTATAACTTTCAACTTCATATACTTTATCCTTTTTGTAATATAGTAGGATGTGAACTATGGAATTTCATAGTCACTAGTCAAAAGGCAATCTGCCTTTTGACACTGCAATTGATTTTTTTTTGTGTCTAGTCAATTGTATCGAGATGGCCCTTAAAGTATGGCCGGTTGTAGGATTTAATATATGTATCTGAAGTACTTGTAACCTTCTAGTATGCTTTGTAACATTTGAAATAGAACTTGAGAAGGCAATATACTGCAATCTTGAAAACCATCTCCTTGTACATTTTTGCTATCTTGTTCTGTCTCATATTTACTTGTGTTTTTAGTATCATTACTAATTTCACTATTTGATCAATTAAGTGTTCTTAGCAACTCTCCTCATTGTCTTGTTGTGTTGTAAGTGCATACCCTTCACCGGTGCTTCATTTGGTATCAGAGCTTTCCAGGCTCTTGATATAAGATTTCGCCTTCTTAAGATCTCTCTCACACACAAAATACTTAACTTCTCAAATTGCAGCCATTTCCAAATCTGATATGGAAACTAGAACCATGGCAAAGTCTCCACTGATCAGTCTTGATGACTTCGACACCTGGTGCTAAAGAATGGAAGGTTTCATTAGGTCTCTAGACTCAAGAATGTGGAAGTCTGTTGAAAATGTACCTTACATACCAAGCACCCCTTCTGCTATTGGTGGTGGTATGATCCCCACGGTTGTGGCTGACTACTCAGATAAAGATAGAAAGAGAGTAAAGATTGACCAGAAGGCCATGTCAGCCCTTGGGACTGCTCTTCCAAACTCTGTGTATGGAGGTTTCAAGAAATGCAAAACAACTAAGCAGCTGTGGGATGCATTGAAACTGATGCATGAGGGTTCCTCTGAGGCCATGGAGAACAAGAAGAATATCCTAAAGCAGCAATTTGAAAATTTCACCTTTAAAGCAGGTGAAACCATGACTCAACAATACTTCAGGTATGTTGAGATTTTGGATACCCTAGTGGATGGAGGAGTTGCTCTTGAAAACAGAGACATTGTAAGGAAGTTCATGTCCTCACTTACTAGGAAATGGACACATTGCTGTGTGGTTATCAAGAGAACTGAAAACCTAAAGACTCTCACCTTGACGGAGTTATATGGTATTCTCAGTGGCTACCAGATGGAGATGAACATGCAAGGTTCATCTGGAAACTCCAACAATCAAATGGGTTCAACTCTTCATGTGGTTGAAAGGGATAGCATAGAACCCCAACATCATCTCATATGCTACCCTGAAAACTCACAAAAGGTCCTTTCATCACCTTCCCTGAGACAACAAGGGAGAACAACCCTCAAGGAAGCCCTTCCAAGAGAGAAGTTCTTCTCAAGCCTTTGTGTCCTTTGATGAAGTTATGGCAACTTTCATTTCACCCTTGAAGACCTGGACTGTATCCATCCGGATGACTGGAGTATATGGAGATAGTCTAGTAGATGGCTATTCTCACTCATAGAACTAAGAAGTTCTACAAGCAAACTGGAAGGAAATTCCCCAGCAATGCAGCCAGTGGAAAGTTTGCACTAGATAAAAGCAAAGTCAAGTGTTACAACTATAACTTGATGGGCCACTTTGCTAGGGGGTGTAAGGCACTAAGAACAAATGGTGGCCTAGCATAATCCAGACCAAACTACACTGACAAAGCTACCCAGAATGAGAAGCCAAAGCAGCAAGCTGCAGTTGCTGTTGAAGAAGGAGGATTTGAGTGGAAGTTTTAGGTGGAAGATGCTTTTCCAAACCAAGTACTGATGGCAGATCATGATAAAGACAAGGTATTGGAACATCTTTGTTCCCCTGAATGCATTGCTAAAGTTAACAGATACAGGTCCTACAACTTAGAAATGACATCTGATCTTGAGTCCTTAAATATCCTAAAAGCTGATTTTGGAAAGACTGAAATTGATTATAACTAAAGATAGAGGACTTATAGAAAACCATTTCAGTTCTAAAATATGAGCATACAAATTACAGGACAGATCAAAGATCTCATAACTAAGTTGACTAAGTGCCAGGCTGAGCTTGTGATTAGCAAAGCCATGGCAGAAAAGTGTGTTCTTGAAGAATAACCTTCAAGAACATCATATCCACATCCTTTCACAACAAGGTGTGCTATCAAAACAAGCATGGACTGGGATCTAATGAGATAGCTCCTCCACACACAATCTTGTCTGTAAGATCACCTAGGTGTGGCATTTGTGAAGATGAGCTTCCTCTTATAGACCCCTTAAGTGAATAGGATGAAGAAGTGATAGTGAAGAATTACTCTGAGAAGAGTGAAGAGGAGGATTCTGAGAAGGGCCACAATCCTTCTAAGGAGAAGAAGAAGACTGTGATGACCAAGTCTATGAGAAAGAACTTGATCAGAAAGATAAAGAGAAAAGCTAGGAAGGCTCAAGAGATCAAGGCTAATTTTTACTCTAAGCAGAAACAAGTTTTTATCTCTGCAGGGTTTGAAGTAATGAAGACTGAAGACATCAACCTAAACTCTACTGCCAAGAGTTCTGGTTCATGTTCAAATCATCTTAGCACCAAGAAGATGGCTGATCTATTGTGTACCACTACTACACAGCCTACACCATCCAACTTCAATAACAGTTCTCAGCCCAAAAGAACTGTCTCAATATCTGCAAAGATGAAGATGGAGAAGGGATGTGATCAAAATCAGTCTTGTTCTCAGCAGAAGGTTCTTCAGAAGAAGAAAACGGAATGTGTCATGTGTGAAAGTACTTCTCATCTTGCTAAGGATTGTCCATACAATCCAAGAGGCGCTCTTCATATGACTAGGAAAAAGACTTCCAAGAGTTCCAAGAAAGGAATACTTCCAAAGCACTGAAGACTGCTGTAGTGTTTGTAGAATCTTCTGAAGGTCCGGTCATCAAAACTTCCAAAGTCTCAAAAGCTCCAAAGTGTTGAAGGTCAAGTCCAAACTTCCAAAGGTGGTGTGGAAGTCGAAGAAAGACCAAGTGAGTGAAAGTTCTCCATCAACAATAGCTCAAGATCCTCAAAGCACAACTATAGGATCTATTACTATTGCATTACCTCTACTTTTTTTAGTGAGCCCAAGACAAGTAACGCATGGGTTTCCAGATGTAACTAATCATTCTCTTTGTGCAGGGACAACTCAAGACAAACAAGAATTTTTGGATCATTAACAATGGTTGTACTAGGCATATGACAGGCAATCGGTCATTACTCCAGAACTTTGAAAGGATTGATGGAGGACCAGTTGCTTCTGGAGGAGATGAAGGTGGTTACATTTCTGGAAGGGGCAAGGTCACAAATGGTAAACTTAGCATTGAAAAGGTAAACTTTGTCAAGGAGCTTGTGTACAATCTTTTGAGTGTATCCCAATTTTGTGATTAGAGTCATAACATGCTCTTTACTGAGCATGAGTGTATTGTTCTCAAGCCCGGGGTGGTTTTTCCTCATAAGCATATTCTGCTTAGAGCCCTCAGGATAGGGAACATGTACAAAATGGATTTGCAAGAGACATATCCCTCTGGAGAAGTCTGATGCTTTCTATCTAAAGCCAATGGTGATGAGTCTTTCTTATGGCATAAAAGAATGTGCCATATAAACAATAAGAACATGAATAAACTGATTAAGAATGATTTGGTAACTGTAATGCCAAAGAAAGAGTTTACAAGTGATGATCATTGTGTTGCATGCCTGAAAGGGAAGAACCATAAGGTATCTCATAAGCCTAAGGAAATAAACTTCATCACTACACCCCTACACTTGTTACATATGGATCTTTTTGGCCCCACCAATGTGATGAGTCTAGGAATGACCTCTTATTGTTTGGTGATCACAGATGACTTTACAAGATTCACTTGGGTTTTCATCCTTAGAACTAAGGATGAGACTCCTGAGATTCCGAAGACTTTCATCCTAAAGATTAAGAATCAATCTGATCACAAGGTCAAAACCATAAGATGTGATCAAGGAACTAAATTCAAGAAACAAATCCTTGATACATTTTGTGATGAAAACGGTAGTACAAGACAATACAGTGCTCCTAGGACTCCTCAGCAAAATGGTGTTGCTAAGAGGAGAAACAAGACATAAATTGAAGCTGCAAGAACCATGTTGTCTGACTCTAAGCTGCCCATAACCTTCTGGGCAGAGGCAGACAACACTGGCAGCTATGTGCGGAACAAAGTTTTAGTGGTTAAGACTCATGGCAAGACTCCTTATGAACGTTGGCACAAGAGGAAACCTTTCATTGGTTTTCTCAGGTCATTTTGATGTCCTTGCACCATCTTGAATACCAAAGATTAAATAGCCAAATTTGCTAAGAATCACATGATGGACACTTTATCGGGTAATCTTCCTAAGCTAAGGATTATAGAGTATACAATCTCAGAACTAGAATTGTTGAGGAGTTGGCCAATATGACTTTCAATGAACACATACCCTGTGTGGCTAGTTCGGGTCCTGATTGCTTGTTTGATCTTGATTTAGTTACCAACTGTTTTAACAAATCTTGTGAGATTGTTTTAGGATCCATAGAAATCTTACCTACAGGTGACCCTGACCCAAGAGTTGAGCTAAAAAGACCTTCATGTAGCACATCTTTAGCTCTAGTTGTAACTACCACTGCAAATGAAGTTTCTATCAGCACCACAATGACAAATTCAGTTGATTCATCTGGGATGCCTTCAAATTCTAGAATAGAGGCTTCAAAACTAGATAAAGACATTTCAAATGCAGAAGAAAATGATGGAGGTGGTGATAGTGATCAGGAATTTCTTGATGCTGATAACCACTCCATAGATGACAACATCAATGATGTTACACACTCATTGGATCAAGTCTCTCTTGATAAGTGTGCTTATGTGGTGGAAGATACATCAATGCCACATCTAAATTTCTCTAATTTAGATCTCTCAGCGACTTGCTGTGATTCCTCAGCCAAGGATCCACAAGTCTCATCCCACTACAAACACCATTGGAGATGTTGACATAGGGGTAAGAACAAGAGGACAAACCCATGAAGAAAATGTTTGTCTTCATTCTTGTTTCTTATCCCAGATAGAGCCAAAGAAAATTAATGAGGCTCTGAAGGATGGAAGTTGGGTTAAAGCTATACAAGAGGAGCTGCTTCAATTCAAAAGACATAAAGTTTGGAACCTTTGTCCTCGTTCTCATGGGAAGACTACTATTAGAACCAAATAGGTGTTTAGGAACAAGAAGGATGATAGAGGCATTGTCATCAAAGACAAACCTAGGCTAGTTGTTCAAGGATACACACAAGAAAAAGGAATTGACTACACTGATGTCTTTGCTCCTGTAACAAGACTAGAAGCTGATAGGATATTTATAGCATTTGCTGCATCCAAGAACATCAAGGTCTATCAACTTGATGTCAAGTGTGCTTTTTTCTATAGGGTGATTGATAAAGAGGTGTATGTCAAACAACCACCAAGTCTTGTAGATCCTAATCATCCTGATTATGTCTGCAAGTTTGACAAAGCTCTTTATGGGCTGCATCAAGCACCTAGGAAGTGGTATGAGACTCTATCTCAGTATCTCTGCCAGCATGGATATAGAAGGGGTACAATAGATGGAACTCTCTTCATCAAAGGACAAGGAAGTGACTTAATGCTAGTTCAAGTATATGTAGATGAGATCATCTTTAGGTCAACTAATCCAAAGCTCTGTAAAGACTATGAGAAGCTGATGAAGGACAGATTTGAAATGAGTGCCATGGGGGAACTCAATTTCTTTCTGGGAATCCAGTGAAGCAAGTTGAAGATGGCATCTTCAATAGTCAGTCAATGTATGTTCAAGACATACTCAAAAGATTCAACATGATTGATTGTAAGATTTCTAAGACACCCATAGCAAAAAACCACTCCCATGGACTTGATCTTGCGGGGAGGTGTGTGGATGAACACCTTTACAGGGCTATGATTGGGTCTCCTATGTACCTGACAGCTAGCAAGCCTGATATCATGTTTGCTATATGTATTTGTGCAAGATATCAAGCCAACCCTAAGATGTCTCACCTTATCACTATCAAAAGGATTTTAAGATACCTCAAAGGTGCTTCAACACTTGGTCTTTGGTATCCTAAGAATTCTGACATCAATATGTATGCTTATACACATAGTGATTATGGTGGTTGCAACATGGCTGCGAAGTCCACATCTGGGGGATGTCTGTTTCTTGGTGGAAGGGTGGTCTTATGGCAATGCAAGATACAGTCTTGTGTCTCTGTATCAACTGCTGTAGCTGAATACATTGCTGCTGTGCTCAAGTGCTATTGATTTAGAATCAAATGCTTGACTATGGATTAACTTCAAGGAGACTCCTATTCACATAGATAAAAACAATGCTATCTCTATCATAGAGAATCCTATGCAGCACTCAATGACCAAACACATCAACATCAGGTATTATTTAATTAGAGATAATTTTGGAAAGAGATTGATTAAACTAGTCAAAGTCCACACAAATGAACAATATGTTGATCTGTTTACAAAGGCTATTCATTAACAAAGATTTAAATATCTTATATTAGCTATTGAGATGATAAACTTTGAGTAGGTTTTTCTTAAAACTAATTCTTATTATTTCATAAAATCTGTGTGTCCTAAGTTGTCTAGTTCATCACTTTCATAAGCTCTTGTTTTCTTTGAATAAAAACCTTTTAAAGACTTTTCTTAGATTTCTGAAAAATTTTGAACCTTCGGAAGAAACTCAAGCCTTCAAAACAAATTACTGTCTAAGTAATTTACCTTCGGAAGAAATTTCTGAAATATTTTCCGAAGCTTAAAACTTGTCTGAGACACTTATACGCTTTCAAAGACCATTTTCTTCTCAAGCAAATTAACTCTCTGAAGCTTTGCTCCTCTAAATAAAGTTTTCAAGTTTTAATTCTCTTTCGAAGCAAAATTTTCACAACTTTTAGGAAAATCTTCCGAAGTCATTTTAGTATCAGAAACTTTTTCAGTAAAACTTCCGAACATAATTTACCTTCGAAAGCTTTTTGACTTCCAAGAAAACTAATTTTTAAGCAGAGGCAAACTACTATTTTAGAGGTGGGACCAACATCCGGATTTCAAAGTTTATCCTCTTTCATTAACTTTGTCTTAAATCCGTTTCACATATAAACCCAATGGCTCCCCCCTCTTTCTATCATCTTCCTCTTTCATCCAAACCTAAGCCCCAAATTTCTCTCTAAAATTACTTTCGTTCATCTTTCTTCATCGTTAAGATTTGTCAAAATGGCCAACCTTAACCGCATAAATAAACCAAATTTCACCATGCAGTTACACATGCAACACAACCAAGTTGCTCTGTTACACTCTGAGAAAGATCCACATTTCTCAGAGCTTTCTTAACTCTAACCAACTACTTCACCTCCCTCACCATTGATCCTACACTATCTGAGAATCATCCGCTCAAATTTTGGAAGACCTGCCAAGAGGTCGTTATGGATGGGGAGAAAGCACTGTCTACGATAGTGCAGGGGAGAACAGTCTTCATCACTCCGACCATCATCAACACTCTTCTTCAGCTGGATGATGAAGAAGGTGAGGTATTCTATCCCAAAGAAGCTGTTAATCGCTCCTTTGAGCAGATGGGCTATGAGGGAGATTTCTCTCTAAAAACCTTCAGGGAAGGAAAGGTCTCATACCAATGGAAATTCCTACTCCATGTGGTTATCCACACCTTGTCAAACAAGCATGGTGAACGGGACGAGATTCCTGAATATCTCTCCCTCATTGTCCTGGGGATGATTCAGGGAGTCAAGTTCAGGTACTCTCAGTTTTTTATACAAATTTGCTTGCAAACATGGATTCCTTAGAATACTACATGTTCCCTAGATATGTTCAACACATTCTTAACTGTGAACTGGGCTCGTAGTTAAGGGGAACATGTAATATTCTTAAACTGGGACAGATGAAGCCCGACATCTTTAAAATCTTAAGAAAGCCCACTTTTGGCTTCTCTGGGGTTGAAATAGCCCTTGTCCCAAAAATATTAGAGCTCATTGCTCGAGGTGACAACCTAGTAGCACCAGCTAGTGTTGAACCCACACCTTCTATATCCCACCACCTAAACAGCCACAAATCACCCTCACCTACCAAATAAAACACAAACGAACCCTACATTGACTATTTAGTCTATGTAGGTCCCTATATACTCACCCACACAGGAAGAAATGGACACTAGAGCTCGCACTTCTCCTGAGGAGCAGACCACTCCCATTACTTCAATGATTAGTGCTAAGGTTCCTAACGCTCAGCCTAATGAGCTCACAAGCCCAAATACCTTAAGCCTTCATTTTGGGTCTCAACACTCAGTGAACAACCTTCAGGGGACAACTACTATCCCCTGCCTTTAGACTTGAACCAACCAATTCCCAACCTTGACTTCTGTACTGATGAAGATTTAGGTTTCAGTGAGTACCATGATTTTCTCTTCTTTCCCACAACTCAAAGATAGATGAGTGCTCTTAAGTCTCCTATATCTAGCCCACACTAGTCACCCATTACTGAGGTCGAAACTTCTAAACCATGGCAACTCAACCCATTGACACCTCAACTGAGGCTGCTAGTGAGCAGAGGAAATCCAGCAGCCAAGAACCTGAAGCTGGTGATGAGAGAGAGGACTCTGGTCCAATCATCTCATCCCCCAATGATTCTTCTGATGAAGATAAGGGGAATTTGAGACTAAAGGTGCAAAAACTATCACAAACATACAGCTATTTAGTCTCCACGGTTAGTCATCTTGAATATCAAGTTACTATCTTGCAAAACAGGGCAATGATCAGCAACTTGAGATTTCTTATCTCAGGGAAAAACTAGCTAGAAAACCTTTAAGAGGAGCTTAACTAGGAACACAAGAACATGTGAGTGTGATTGAACTAACCCCTAGCTCACCTATGCAAGAGGGTGATGCTACCAAAAAGGGGGAGAAAGTCATTACAGTCACAAAACCTGGGAGTTCTTCAAAGAGTATGGACATTGAGGACTCACCATGCTCACTTGCAAATGTGCATACTCAGCAACTTCCTCAAGTTCACATTGATGTGGACTCATTAGACTCCTACATATAGATTCTGTTTGAGGAACGAATACCAAGGGCTATGTCATCTTTACCACCTTCAAATCACATTATTGGGTGGAGGTATGATTAAAGTAGAAGGGCACTCATCATTCTTAGTGTTCAAGCACAGCAAGAGGTCTTCAATTTTCAGACCATGAACTTCTATGAATGTCTGGATCTAGTCAACATGCCACTTGTCAACCAAGCCAATCAAGACAAGCTAATAGGCTGGTTTAAAGAATCCAAGACATCATCACTACAGAGTTCAACTTTAGAAGGAGACTAAGGCAATCAGGCAATGCCATCGGTCAACTGGATGTTGAGGCAGACTCTAAGATTAGTTTCGTAGGGGAAACCTTGACTGAAGGCCCAATCAGGCAAGCCCTATCTCATCATCATCAATTGCTGCAGACATTCAGACCCTTTTTAAGACACCTGCTGGTGAAGGTGCATCTCAACCTCTCTCTGGCTAGAGCTTGGAAGATTTAGAAGGAGGAGAGAGAGAGAGAGGAAGATGAAGCTGAAGGAGAAAGTTCCTCTACTGGGTCTGCAAGACTCATGGAAACTGCTATCAGGACTACCCCCAGGCCAAACACTCAGGACGATGAGTTGAGGGCAGTCAGGATCAATTACTTGCACACCAGGAACTATGACATTAATAATTTTCTCTCCCCTTAGAAGAATTAAATGAACTGGTTGACATGGAAGTGTCAAATGAGAGAAAGGAGGCAGAATATGCAGAGCTACTGATACAAATCAAAGAAGAAAGAAGAAAGAAAAGATTGTACAAGCATGTGCCTACTCTCTCCCTAGTTCAAGAAAGTCTTGCATATGAGGTTGTGGTTTAACAAGAACCTCAGGTAGACAAAGAAGAAGATACGATCAAAATAATCAACTACCTGAGTGCCAGAGGTCTCTATCAGGAAGATGCACTTCTTCCCTTATCCTATGACTATATCGAGTTTGAGTACCTTAAAAAACTTGAACATGAGATAGTCAAGAAAAGAAAGATCACTAAAATGAAACTAAAGGACGAAGATGCAAAGTCAAGAGCCATCAACCAGAAGAGTATGAAGAAATCTACAGACCGGCAGAGGTTGATGAGCTTCTTGAAACTGTATGGATTCTCCAGAAGGAGACTTGGCCCTATGTCTCTATCCTCTATGGATGAGCATATCAGGGTAATCAAGTAGAAGATCAAAAGTGGAGAGCTGATAGACTTACATTCCCTTCCAAGTCAAGTTCCACCTGAAGTGGAGGTTAGGTTAAACAACCTGAGACAACACCACCTGAACCTCCTACGGAGACTTAACAAGCTTTATCTTCTGATCCACAACAGGGTCAAACTCCCTTTCCTTTTGAACCTGTGAGAGAGGAAGACCAAACTGAGAAAGACAAAGAAGATCAATCAGGTGATGCAGGCCAGTCTTCTTAGTTAAAAGGAACAAAAAGAAAGAAAAGGATGGCTTCAAAGCCAAGCCAAAGAAGAAGAAAGAAGCATCCTTTTCAGAACCTTAGGATGAGTCAGAACATCCTGAGGTTATGCAGCCAGATGATGCTCCATCATCTCCTATTCAAACAGAATATCCTGAGGTTATGTAGCTAGATGATGCTCCATCATCTACTATTCAAACAGTTGCTCTAGCATCAGGAAGACCTATCATGTCCCGATATACACCACAAATCCAGAAAGGTGGCATCTCATTAGAGATCAAGGCATTGAGAATGTCTACACATGGCAAGACATGTTCAATCTCCCTCTACATGATCTCTTTTATATGAGAATACATTTTGAGAATCTGAGGGATCCTGATCATCTCATGAAAAAAAGGATGGTCGTCATTATAATGAGGACTGTTAATATCTGAAGTCTTCAAAGTGTTTTAGTAGAATTAGCTGAGGGGGAGTTTGTAAGGATTCAATGTAAAGGCTGATGCAACTCAAACACTCAAAGTCTCTTGCATGCATGCACAAGTGTACTGAAGAAGAATGCTTTGGAAGTTTCACACCAGAAATATAAATATTCTATGTGTGAAATCTTCCGAAGCAAATACCAATATCTTCCGAAGAAAGACCATATCTTCCGAAGCCAAATACGAAGTATTCCGAAGCTTCAGAGACAAAGTCTTCCAAAGCCAACACTAGAAGACAGATTTCTTCTGAAGACATTTAGTATACATGCTTTATCGGATGTACTTTACATAAAGCTGGATCCCTTTATGTTGCAACTTTGTAAAGTCACCAACTTGCATGAGTTGGTGAAAAGGTCCATGCTTTTAGTAACTATACATTGAGGTCTTGAGTTTGTAACTTTCTACTTCATGTACTTTATCCTTTTTGTAATATATAAGATGTGAGCTATGGCATGTCATAGTCACAAGTCAAAAGGCAATCTGCCTTTGACTCTACAATTGATTTTGTTTGTGTCTAGTCAATTGTATCCGGATGGACTTCAAAGTATGGACGGCTATAGGATGTAGTATATGTATCTCAAGTAATTGTAACTTTCTAGTATCATTACTAAAGGTTAACTAGTGAAACTAGAGGTTAACCAGTTTCACTATTTGATCAGTTAAGTATTCTTTTCAATTCTCCTCATTGTGTTGTTGTGTTGTAGGTGCATACCCTTCACCGGTCCTGCAAAGTTCAAATCTTGGATCAGGGTCTCCTTATGATAAAATATCTGTAGATCTTGAAACGTTCTCACAAGATTTGTTAAAGCAGTTGGTAACTAAATCATGATCAAATAGCCAATCAGGACTGGAACCAGCCATATAGGGTGTGTGTTTCTTGAAAGTCACTTGGCTGACTCCTTAACAATTATAGTTTTGAGATTGTATACTCTATAAGCCTTAGCTTCAGAAGAGTTTCCAATGAAGTGTCCATCATCTGATTTCTCAAAAAATTTTGCAATTTGATCTTTGGTATTCAAGATCGTGCAAGGACAACCAATGACCTAACAAAACCAATGAAAGGTTTCCTCTTGTGCCAAAGTTCATAAGGACTCTTGCCATGAGTCTTAACCACTGAAACTCTGTTTTGCACATAGCAAGCAGTGTTGACTGCCTCTACCTTGAAGGTGATATGCTGCTTAGAGTCAGACATCATGGTTCTTGCAGCTTCAGTTAGTGTCCTGTTTCTCCTCTCTACAACACCATTTTGCTAAGGAGTCTTGGGAGCACTATATTGTCTTGTAATACCCTTTTCATCACAAAATGCATTAAGGTTTTGGTTCTTAAATTCAGTTCCCTGATTACATCTTATGGTTTTGACCTTGTGATCACATTGATTCTCAATATTTAAGTTGAAATTCTTCAGAATCTCAGGGGTCTCATCCTTAGTTATAAGGAAAAAAACCCAAGTGAATCTTGTAAAATCAATTGTGATCACAAAACAATAAGAGGTCCTTCCTAAACTCATTACACTGGTAGGGGCAAAGAGATCCATATGTAACAAGTAGAGAGGAGTAGTGATGGAGTTTCTTTCCATAGGCTTACGAGATACCTTTTGTTATTTCCCTTTCAGACATGCAACATAATGGTCATCACTTGTAAACTCTTTCTTTGGCATTCTAGTTACCAAATCATTCTTAATTAGTTTATTGATGTTTTTAAAGTTCATATGGCACATTTTTAATGCCAGAAGAAGACTTATCACTATTAGCTTTAGATAGAAAGCATGAAACTTATCCAGAGGGAGATGTCTCTTGCAAATCCATCTTGTACGTGTTCCCTTTCCTTGGGGCTCTAAGTAGGATATGCTCATGAGGAATGACCACCTCGGGCTTGAGAACAATGCACTCATGCTCAGTAAATAGCATGTTATGACTCTGATCACAAAATTGGGATGCACTCAGAAGATTGTACCCAAGCTCTTGACAAAGTTTACCTTCTCAATGCTGAGCTTAACATTTGTGACCTTGCGCCTTCCAGAAATGTAACCACCTTTATCTCTAAAATCAACTGGCCCTCCATCAATTCTTTCAATGTTCTGGAGTAGTGACCTATTGTCTGTCATGTGCCTTGAACAACCACTATCAATGATCCAAACATTCTTATTTGTCTTGAGTTGTCTCTGCACAAACAAAATGATTAGTTACATTTGGAAACCCAAGCCTTACTGGTCTTAGGCTCATCAAAAGAAGTAGAAGGTAATGTAACAGTAATAGATCCTATAGTTGTGCTTTGAGGATCTTATGCTATTGTTGATGGAGAACTTTCACTCACTTGGTCTTTCTTTGACTTCCACACCACCTTTGGAAGTTTGGACTTGACCTTCAACACTTCGGAAGCTTTTGGGACTTCGGAAGTTTTGATGACTGGACCTTTGGAAGATCCTGCTAACACTGTAGTGGACTTTAGTGCTTCGGAAGAATTCCTTTCTGTATGAGGATCATCTGCTTGAATTTTGGAAGACCTGCCAAGAGGTCATTATGGATGGGGAGAATGCACTATTTGTCATAGTGCAGGGGATAACAATTTTTATCACTCCATCCATGTAAGGCCCCGTTCCCGGGATGCTCACATATAAAACATATATTATAATAGCTTTTGCAAAATAATACATCGTTGTCAAATCACAAAATACATGTTGCAATACATCACAAAAGCATTATAAAAATGGATGTCATCCAAAAAGAGCCAAGTAGCCACCCCGTGCCATCCTCAACAACCTTACCTGCCAACTAGAAAATGCATAAAAAGTCAGTGTTGCTGAGTGAGTTCTAGTTTTTATAAAAACATTACGTTACCTTTCATTCTTTAAAACATTTTTTTACTGTCGCACGTGATCACACATCATACGTACATCAAGGTAATAATTATTATCTTCATCATTGTTCGTTTTGTACATTTCGCACATTTCGTACTTATCGAACTTTTCGTACTTTTATTATCTTTTCACTTTTATCTAGGTCATGTCATATGCTTAACTCCCTCTTAAGCACAAGGCCATATCATCTAGGGTTAAACGATAAGGACCCCATATCGCACATATCACACATATCACATGTATGGAGCAGTCACTAGGACAGACTCCCCCTGTGTGTGTGAACTCTTATGGGTTAGCCAAAATCGCACGCCGTATGACACACAGTCATTAGGAAATCGCATGTATTGGAGCAGTCACCGAGACTGAACTCTTAGTGTGTGTATGAACCCTTATGAGTTAGCCAAAATCGCACGTTGTAGATACACACACACAGTTGAACTAACAACTATTAGTGAGTTATGAAGCTCCTTTCATTTGCTTGCAAGCCTTTCATACTTTCATTCATTCATTAATTCATGCATTCTTTCATTACGTTCCTCTTTTCGTTATCTTTCACTTTACATTACATCATACTTTTCAATTCATTCATTAACATTCAACGCAAAGCCACGGGAAGATAAACATACATAAATAGGAACATTAACAAGATCATGCATATCTTCATACATATCAGCATGCATACATAAGATACATCACATATACCATCATGCATATATCAAACATAACATCATTATCATCTTACATCATCATCTTCATCATTCATGCCCATCACATCATCTTTGACCTCAAAAAGTAAACTTACATAGCCTCCGGGAACATCCCATGTCAAAGCCTACTTTTACATTTTTCCCCAAAAATGCAGAAAATATTCTAAGTCCTTAGGCGCATGAGCACTATGCAGGCGCATGGCGATTCAGACGCATGAGGAACAGTTAGGCGCATGACGAAACTTTCAGGTGCATCGGCGCTATTGGCGCGCATGAGCAACACTTAACCTATTCCGTGCAAAATTCTAGGCGCATGAGCACTATGCAGGTGCATGAGTGCTTAGGCGCATGAGCTATCCTGGGTGCATGAACACTTAGTCAAATTTTCCTATTTCTAGGCGCATGACCACTATATGTGCGCATGAGGTTTCGGGCATATGAGGAAACTTAGGCAGATTTCCATTCTAGGCGCATGAACCCTATTTGGGCGCATAAGCAGCCTATTTCACACTTAAACATCACAATTCAGTCACCAATCATGCTCAAACTTATTCTAAGGTTAAATCATGCATTCTAAGTCTTAGAAACATATACATAACATCATCAAACATAAACATAGCCCAAAATCAAATCCCCACCCGCAACATACACACAAACACATATACGGGTATGAAACCCAACTTTTCTAAACCGTTCATACATGCATTTCCAACCCCAAAATCAGTTAAAAACATGTAAAAAAGGGGGGGGGGGGTTCTAGAACTCACCTTAGCAGCCTCTTGGGTAAGACTTCCTTCAAAACGCGTTTGCTACAAGTTCACTTAGAAACCCACCAAAAAAACACATAACCGAGCGTACAAAAACATATAAGCATACAAACGAGGCAAGGCCGTTTAGAACACTCATAAACTATGAATTCTTACCTTGAATTTGCTCTCTTCTGGTTCTTCTTCAAAAACCCAAGAGTTCTGCTCTTCTTTCGTCCTCTCTCTCTCTCTAAAATCCGAGTGATACGAATGTAGAGAGAGGGATGGGCGGCCATGCCACCTTTATCACCAACTTTTGAAGATTTTGTCCTTTTGACACCTTTAGTCCCTCTACTTGGCTTTACTAATTTTCTTTCTTTTTCTTCCTTCTTTGGTTAAATAACTGGCGTTATAAGTCCACACCCCCTTATATAGGTTTCGTCCCCAAAACCTATTATTCCTCAAACAATCATGGGTAATGTAGTCTCATTTCTTCTTCAGTCTCCCACGTAGACTCAGATCCCGTTCTATGCTTCCACTGTATTCGCACAAGAGGAACCACTTTATTCCTTAACCTCTTCTCTTTACAATCAATGATCGTCACTGGTTGCTCCACATAATCGAGCCGTTCATCTACCTCGATATCCTCTAGTGGTACGACCATATCTTTGGCTGCTAAGCACTTTCTCAGATGAGATACATGGGATGTCGGGTGGATTCCACTTAACTCATCTAGTAACTCCAATCTACAGGCCATCTCTCTTACCCGAGCAATGATTCGGAAAGGCCCTATGTATCTTTGGCTCAACTTGCCTCACTTTCTGAGCCGAATGATACCTTTCCAAGGTGAGACTTTCAACATAACTCTATCACCCACCTGGAACTCAATCGGTCTACGTCATTTATCATCTTATAACTTTTGTCTATCTTTAGCTACCTTCATGAAGGCCTTGATCCTTTCCAGCTTCTCAGTCGTAGCCTCGACCACTTCGACGCTCCCCAACTCCTTATGACCAATATCACCCAACACACGGGTGTTCTACATCTCCTCCTGTATAACATCTCATAAGGAGGCATACCAATGTTGACATTATAACTATTGTTATATGAGAACACAGCTAACGGTAACTGGTCATCCCAACTTCATCCAAAATCAATCACACATGCCCGAAGCATATCTTCTAGGGTCTGAATAGTCCTTTCTGACTGACCATCCATCTGAGAATAATAAGCCGTGCTAATATGTAACCTCGTCCCCATCACATCATGAAATTTCTTCTAACACTTGGATGTAAACTGGGTGTCACGATTAGACACAATATACATCGGCACACCATAACTAGTTACAATCTCTTTAATGAAAAGATCAGCCAACCCCTTGGATGAATATGTCTCGCGGATCAGTAGGAAGTGAGCACTCTTCATCAAACGATCAACGATCACCCATATGGCATCGTACCCTCGCGCGGTACGTGATAGCTTCGTAATAAAGTCCATGGTGATGTGCTCCCACTTCCACTCTGGTATGTTCAAAGGTTGGATCTTCCCATATGGCTTTTGGTGCTCGGCCTTCACTTGTAAACAAGTAAGGCATTTACTCACATACTCCACCACATCACGCTTCATACCCGGCCACCAATAATCTCCCTTAATGTTCTGGTACATCTTTGTGGCACCGGGATGAATAGAGTATCGAGTCTTATGAGCTTCATCCATAATTTTTCCACGTAGATTCCTAAAACATGGAATCCACTTCCGCCCGAATCGGTATCTAACAACAAGCGTGTTTTCACCCAATTCCGCGACCAGACCTCTCATTGTTTCAGAGTTAAGATGATCTTCTTTCGATGCTTCATCTTGAAACTCATTAACTTGCTTCATCACATCCGAGGTCATGATCAACTGGTAGGCTTTCACCTGAATTTGCTCGGGTCTCTCTTTTCAGCTTAGGGCATCCACCACCACAATGGCTTTGCCCGAATGGTAATGGATCTCGTAATCATACTCCTTTATGAGCTCCAATCATATCCTTTGCCTCATGTTCAAATCTTTCTACTTGAAAATATACTTCAAGCCCTTGTGGTTGGTGAATATGGTACATTTCATCCCATATAGGTAGTGCCTCCAAATCTTTAACGCGAAAATCACCAATGCTACCTCCAAGTCATGAGTAGGATAGTTAACCTCATGAACCTTCAACTGTTGGGATGTATAGGCTATCTGCATGAACAGACACCCCAACCCAGAGTAGGAAGCATCAAAATAAACAACCAAACCTTCACTTCCATCGGGCAATGACAAAACAGGAGCATGAGTCAATCTCGCTTTTAACTCCTCAAACACCTTCTCTTGAGCTTGACCCCATAAAAACTTTACATCTTTTCGAGTCAAATTATTAGTGGAGAAGCAATCTTAGAGAAGTCTTGAATAAACCTTCTGTAATACCCCACCAAACCCAAGAAACTACGAATCTCGGATGGCATCTTTGGAGACTTCCATTGCATCACCGCCTCCACCTTTGCCGGGTCCACCATAATTCCATCAAGATTTACCACATGACCCAAGAATTAAACGTCATGTAACCATAATGCGCACTTGGAGAATTTGGCATACAGTTTCTCCCTTCTCAGCGTCCCTAACACTTCTCGAATGTGACCGGCATGATCCTCCTCACTCTGGAATAAATCAAGATATCATCAATAATCATAATCACTGATTTATCCAACATCGGCCGACACACTCGATTCATCAGATCCATATGTGGATAATCGTTCATGAGGTATTATTCGTTTCATTATTTAAGATTGTTAAATAATAACAAATAAAAGGGTGCTATGTTTATAAAGTTAAAATTGGTTTCAAATTTATAAAATAAGAGATTAAAGTGTGTTTATTATGTAAAGGAGGTAAAATGGATTTTTAAAAAGGGGCTTGGACATTCGGCCGCCCAAGGGCATAAATGTCCCGCTCAAGGATACACTTGCAACTACCCAGGTAGAGTGTGATCGATGGGTAAATTCTTGTAAGGGCTTTGAAATGCTTCTTAGTAAGCAATCTGCTTCCAATGTGAAGTTTGGCATTGGTTATAATCACACTGCTCCACCTACAGATTTTACTCCCAGAGCAGAGGTAGAATCTAATGGTGAGAGCAATAACCAATCCATTTCATCATGTGATCTACTTTCTGATACAGCACCATCACAAGTAAAAGTCAGCACTAAGCCCTCTCAGAACCTATCAGCTAATGTTGATGGTTCCACTGCTGACACTCACATGATCAAAGAGTTGATCAACTCAGGAGTTAATTCTGAAAGTCCTGAAAGGACTGGAGAGCAAGATTTAACACCTGAAGTTCAAACTCCAACTACTGTCAGTACTGAAGAGAAGAAAACTGTCAGTAGAAAGAGTTTGAAGACTACTAAAAAGGAAGTCAAGAAAGCAAACAATGCTTTCAAAGTACTGAAGAGCAAGTCTTCAGTAGTTTCATCCTCTTTAGTTGATGATCAACATAAGATGAAGAAGAAACCATGTGAAGTATGTGGCTTGTTCAATCATCTTACAGATGATTGTTGGTACAAAAGAGGATCCAAACTCAAACATAAAGATGAAATTAAGAGAAAATGGTTAAAATGAAAACTGAGTTTGAGGCCACATTTGTATGAGCAACATCAAATCCTGTAACCCTTAAGTCCATAAGAAATCCAAAAAGGAAGGGGTTAAACAGGTAACAGCTGAGATTGCTCAAAAGAAGAAGGCGCAACATAGGAACTTATCAAACTCCAATGCCAATGTGTCTGATGAGCTGAAAGCTTTATCACAAAATCAGGCACAGCTAGTTATGATCGTTGAACATCTATTGGGAAGAGTTAACCAATTAGATGTTCCTATGTTGAAACCACAGAAAAGGAGGTCCAAGCCAAAGGATTCCTCTTCTTCACCATCTTCTTCCTCTCAGGCTGTTGTTTCCATCAAACCTGTTAGTTTACCATCTGTTGATGAGAACAGGCCCAAAACCAAAAAGGTTTGGGTCTCCAAAACTAACTGATTGTTTATAATTGCAGGGTTCTTCAACATGCAAAAGTAGCATCTGGTATGTAGACAGTGGGGGATCTATGCACATGACTGGGAACAGCTCTCTTCTTCATGATTACTCTCAAGGAAAGAAGGGGTTTGTTTCTTTTGGCAATGATGCTAGGGGTTACATCATTGGAAACGGCTTTGTCTCCAATGGAGAAATAAAGTTTGATGATGTTAATAATGTGGAAAATCTCAAGTACAATCTCTTGAGTGTCAGTCAAATGTGTGATAAAGGCGATGTTGCTCTTTTCACCAGTCAGAACTGTAGGATTCTGTCATACAAAGTTCTGCATTTGATTGATAAGGTGTTGGATGATCATACTCTCCTGAGAGCCAACAGGACAGGAAGAGTGTATGCCTTAGATCTTTCCAAGAAAATAGATCTCAGAGGCCATCCTTGCCTATTTTCAAAAGCCTCTCCTCAAGAATCTAAACTATGGCACAGAAGGCTGGGTCATGTTAATTTCAAAAACATGAATGAGCTGATTCACAATAGTTTAGTCAGAGGCTTACCAATAAAGGAGTTCCACTGTGATGAAACCTGCACTGCTTGTTTAAAAGGAAAACAACACAAAGTCTCATTCCCTCCTATTGAAGAGCCTAAGTCCACTGCCTGCTTGCAATTACTGCATATGGATCTATTTGGTCCTGTGAGAGTGATGAGCATGGCAAAGAAGAAATACTGTCTGGTAATTGTGGATGATTACTCCAGATTTGTATGGACTTTCTTTCTACATTCAACGGATGAGGTTGCTCAGAAGATTATTCACTTTGTGTTGTATGTTGAGAAGAAGTATTCTCTTTCAGTCAAGTGTATAAGGAGTGACAATGGAACTGAATTCAGAAACCATACACTTGATGACTTATATCTTTCAAAGGGTATCAAAAGGTAGTTTAGCATCCCACGGACTCCAGAACAAAATGGAGTAGCGGAGAGGAAGAACAGGACCCTAATTGAAGCTGCAAGGTCCATGTTGGCTGACTCTAGTTTGCCACTGACCTTTTGGACTGAAGCTGTTAACACAGCTTGCTATGTGTAGAATAGAGCCTTAGTAAATCAGAGGTTGATGAAGACTCCATATGAAGTTCTCCATCACTTAGCTCCTCTAATTTCATTTTTCAAAGCATTTGGGTGTCCCTGTTTTTATTCTCAACACAAAGGATCATTTCCAAAAATTTGATCCTAAGGTGGATGCAGGGTATTTTGTTGGTTATTCATCTACTTGCAAGGCATACAGAGTCTTCAACTGCAGAACAAAGATAGTTGAAGAGACTTTGCATGTGAAGTTTAATGAATCTCCTATGGACAAGATTCCACCAAACCCTGTGGAGTTGTTTGATTTGGACATACTGCAATATGTTCCTTATCAACCTCCAGCTGTTGCAGATCATGTGGATAAATCATCTTCTGCAGCATGTCTTCCACCTGGTGGTATTGATGATGATGATGATGATAATATCAATACTCACCTATTCAAGTTTAGTGACCAACTGCCTGTGTCTGCTAAATTTGATGTTCCTGTAGCTTCAGCAGTTCCATCCACAACAAATGCTGATGAGATCTCTGATTCCTCTACATCTTTTGAGTTACCATCTAATTCTTGGTTTCAAGAGTCTACATCAACATCTGCTGCTGCTGAAGGTCCTACAAACACTTGCACAGATCTCATTGTTTATCAAGAACTGAAGAATCACCCAAGGTCTCAGATTATTGGTGATATCAATGCTAGAGTTTCAACAAGAAGTCAATTGTCTAACTTCTGCTTCTATGCTCTCTTCATCAGTCAGCTAGAGACAAAGAACTACCATGTTGCTTTGAGAGACAATGGATGGGTTGAAGCCATGCAGCTTGAGCTACTTTAGGTCAAGAAACAACAAGTGTGGGAACTGGTTCCTCTTCCCCCAGGTAAGTGTGCAATAGGCACTAAATGGGTGTTTTGGAATAAAACTGATGAAAATGGGCTTATTGTTAAGAACAAGGCTAGACTGGTTGTACAGTGGTTTTCACAAGAAGAAGGTATTGACTATGATGAAACCTTTGCCCCTGTAGCCAGACTAGAGGCAATCAGATTGTTTTTAGCATATGATGCATTCCACAATCTTAAAGTTTTTCAAATGGATGTCAAAAGTGCATTTTTATATGGTAAAATAACGGAAGAAGTTTATGTGTGTCAACCACCAGGCTTTGAGGATAATAAACATCCTGAATGGGTGTATAAACTTGATAAGGCTCTTTGTGGGTTGAAACAAGCTCCTAGAGCCTGGTATGAGACACTCTCTACTTTTCTTCTTAAGAATAATTTCACTAGAGGCTCCATTGACAAAACTTTGTTTATTAAGAAGGTGGATTAGCATAAGCTACTTGTTCAGATTTATGTTGATGATATCATTTTTGCATCCTCTGATCCCCAGTTGTGTGATGATTTTACAACATTAATGAAAAAAAGGTTTGAAATGAGTGCAATGGGAGAATTACAGTTCTTTCTAGGCTTGCAAATTAAACAAAAGGCTGATGGAACCTTTATTCATCAGTCAAAATATACAAAAGATCTTTGAATAAGTTTGATTTACAAAACTATAAGTCCTGTTCTACTTCCATGTGCAACACCACACAACTGGATGCAGATCAGAAAGGTAAAGTTGTTGATGAAACACTTTACAGATGTATGATTGGTTCCTTGATGTATTTGACAGCTTCTAGACCAGATATTATGTTTGCTACATGTGTTTGTGCTAGATTTCAGGTTGCTCCTAAAGAGTCTCATTTGATTGCAGTCAAGAGAATCTTTAGATATTTGCAAGGTACACAATCTCTAGGTTTATGGTATTCCACTGGACACTCTTGCAAATTAGTTGCTTTTTCATATAGTGACTATGCAGGGTGCAAGTTAACTAGAAAGTCAACCTCTGGTGGTTGTCAATTCCTAGGCAACTGTTTGATTTCTTGGCAGAGTAAGAAACAAACATCTGTTGCTACATTAACTGCTGAAGCCGAGTACATTGCTGCTGCAAGTTGCACTTCTCAGGTACTCTGGCTTAGAACCAACTTCTGGATTATGGCATTACAGAGACTAAGACTCCATTATTAATGGATAGTGCTTCAGCTCTGTGTATTGTCAAAAATCAAGTCCAGCACTCTAGGACCAAACATATAGAGATCAGACACACTTTATTTGGGATTGTTTTGAAAAAGGTCTGATTGATCCTAAGTTTGTGCCTAGTGCTGATGAGCTTGCAGATATTTTTACTAAGCCTTTGGATAGTTCTACTTTCCAAAACCTTGTGTTAAGGCTTGGTATGCTGCAGCTAGAATAAGTGACAACTACTGATGATCTCAGTAATAAGTACTGGTGATCATTGGTAACCATGTCACATATAAGTACTGATGAGTTCTTTCACCTTCAGTAGTTTTTATAACTACTGAAGGTTAAATGCCTCACAAGTACTGAAGTACTTTATCTGTTCTAAACCACTGATGTAGTTACAACTATTGATGTAGTTACAACTACTGAAATCAGTACAAACAGATAAGGACTGACGTCCTATGAAACACCTGAAAAGCAGATGCAAAGTCTGATGAGTAAGTGTTGAGGACAGTATGAAACAGCTGAAAGGCTATGAATTGACGAAAACTACTGAAGAGAACTTTCTCTTCAGTTGTTTCTACAACTGTTGTTTCATCCTAAACAACTGATGACAAAACCATGTCTTCAGTAGTTTCACAACTACTGATGACTAATACCAAGTCATCAGCTGTTTACAACACCTAATGACAAAACCATGTCTTCAGTAGTTTCACAACTACTGAAGACTAACACCAAGTCTTCAGCTATTTACAACAACTGCTGACAAAACCAATGTCTTCAGTAGTTTCACAACTACTGATGACTGATACCAAGTCTTCAGTTGTTTCATCATCTGAAGTCAAAACCATGGTCTTTAGTAGTTTTTATAACTGCTCATGCCTAAAACCACGACTTCAGTTGTTTCAACGTCTGAAAGGGTAATACCATATCAACAGTCGTTTTAAAACTACTGATGACTAACACCAAACCTTCAGTCGTTTTCTAACCGTACCCTATAAATATCCGACCTAATCCTTCAGAGCCTCATCTTCTTCAAACCTAACGTTCATCTCTCCAAAACTTCTCTCTCATTAATGGCGTCCATGCAGCTCAAACCGCGACACAACTGTGTAGCTTACCTCACCAAATCGCCATTCTGGGCTAAGTTCGATAATGCTATTGATCTTATGGTCCAGTCACCCTACAAAACGGCCTTTCTTCTCAATCCAATCCTTCATGCCGAATCCCTTAACCAGTTTTGGATGAACGTCACCCTCACCACTGGGGAGAACAACACAGAGTCTCTCCGGTCGGTCATCAACAACCCCCAAGTGGTCATCACTCCCGATATACTTCGTCAAACCCTACACCTGGATGATGCCACTTTTCCTGCTGGATATCCAAAGGGCACAACTGATTTATCCTTTGCCCACCATGGATTTCAGGGAAACCTTAGTGCCTCCACCATACTGAAGAAACATTTCCATGATGCTGAACGTCTCATATTTCACATGGTAAATGTCTGTTTGGCTCCTAAGACTTCCTCTTGGGATCAAATGTCTACAAGGTGGCAGCAGGTAATGTACTCCATCCTTGAGCAACAACATTTAAATTTTTCGGAATTACTATTTTCATAGCTCAAGGATATGGCTCAAAAACAAACTGCTAAACGTTGGATATTATATCCTTGGTTCATAATGGCCATAATTGCAAACCAGCTTCAAGCTGAGGGACTTGTTGGCCTGGGAGTCCCTGCTATGGCTGTATTTCCTGAAGTATACTCCCAGCACAACTCTGACCAATCACTCAAAATGGCTGCCAAGCTGCGCAAACCCACACAGCTGGAACCCACAGCCACCACCTCCAAATCAAAATTCCCCACCAAACCCACTAAAAAGAAAACCAAAAAGGCTACTCAGGGGAATGAGTCCCCTGAGGATGCTCCTGCAACACAAACGCAGGCTATAACCATGGTTATAACCCCCTAGTGGATATAAGGACTCTCCCAGCCCAGCCGCTAAGGATTCCACTCAAAAGGAGCCTGCAGCAACCACAGAAGGGGTACCCACCAATCTGGGATCTTCCTCATTTGAGGAGATTCCCATTGAAGAGAACCATTCTCCCCAGGTGCACACTACTTTTACCCTATCTCCCCATGCAACTGCCCCCCAAAGTCCTACATTACTTGTTGCACAAGTGCTGACTCAGTTGCACTCCTCACCCCCTCCTCAGATACCAATTACTACTGGGAATACTTCTACCATTGAGGGGGAGGACCAAAGTGCAGCTGAGAACCCACAGCATAGGGGTTACAATGTTCGTTCTCCTAGTGTAGCAATGGAGATTGGAACTTCTAGTGAGGCTGCCACTTCTCCTGCTTCAGCATATGATCAGGTTGTAGTGGTACCATTACTAAGACCTTACCAGAGGCAACTGCTGATGACAGACAAAGTCCTGAGGCAGGAAGTCCCCAGTTCCAAGACAAAGGGGCACATGCTACAACTGAGCTACACTCAGTGCATGTTCATCGTGATCCTATCAGGAGGTCAGGTGATTCAGTAACTAATGATGATGACCTGGGCTTCTTTTACGATGTAATCGCCAAACACACATCCTGGAAGAGGAAGTGAGCAGACTCAAAGAGCTGCTTGCCAAAACTTCTAAGGAACAAAGACCATCTGCCTCTACCACCTCACAGATGGCACCTTCATCTGCTTCTGGCACTATTTCTCAGGAACAGAACCCTCCTGAGCAAATAGTTCTATCCTTCAAAATTCCCTCCCTCTCATCACACCCATAATCACTGACATAGTGATCAAAGCCATTGATGAGAGGCTTTCCTCAGTAATACAACCATTGATAGAGGAGGTTGTGGGCAAACAACTTTCTGGCAATCAACCCCTTGCAACCAATGCAACCAAAGAGGGGAAGATTAAGTCAGTGAAAGCAAAAAGAAAGAGGAGTATAGAGGAGAAAGAAAAGGAGAAAGAAACAGAAGGGATAGTAGTGGAAAAGGAGTTGGAGTTGAATGTGGAGACCGATAAAGAGAAGGAAAAAGAGAAAGCCTTGGAGCTACTGATAAAAGAGGCTGATGCCGAAAACAGCAGATCAATGGACAACATCATTGATTAGCTGTTTAGGCAAGGCCATGACACCGATAAACTTGACTCTGAGATTCGATGATTAGAGATTGAAGAAATCCAGAATAGATGGGCAAGTTATGAAGTGTTAGAAAGAGAAAGGCTTGAGATCATGATTAGATTTATTGCAAAATATCTTAGAAGATCAATGATCGAAATCAAAGCTTGGTCCAGGGACAGTATCTTGGCAATCACCACCAAGATCTGTTTGTCTAAAGCATATACTAAGGGACTTGTTATTGAAGATTTGAATGAAGCAGGAGCAGGGAGCAGGACTAAGCTAGCCAAATACTCAAAAGCAACACTCACCTCCAAAATGCTAACTCAGCCTGTCAACATTCCCTCTCCAAAACAACCACAACCACAACGCACAAAACCAACTCCCTTACCATCTAACCCAACAGCCGATGATGCACCTAAGAAGAAGAAGAGAAGGGTGTTGAGGCTAGAAGAAGAAGAAGAAGTGGATGATGTGGAAGAAGATAGGCTGCCTCTGTCTGCAGTCCTAACATTGGCTAAAGCCAAACCCATGCCCATCACTCCCACCTCACAGATGGAAGCTGTGAGAGTAAAGATTGAAGAAGAACAGCAGCAAAAGCTTCATGATGATGAAATGCTGAAAAGCATTGACAAAACTTATGCTGCTTCGTCATCAATAATAAGTATGAAGAAAAAAGCTCTGAGGTTGTACACCCTTGCCAACACATTTTAATATCAGAAGGAAAAGTGAGAGTATGGCCTGATCCTAGGGTGGCTCACAGGATTGTAAAGAAAGACATTCCTTCGAGATACAAGGGCCAAGTCAAAAGGATCGTAGATGAAGAGATCACAGTGGTCCTTGTAGTATCACCCTGGGAGATTGTAGAAGAATTCAAGAAGGCCTATGAGACTAAACAACCACCCCAAAAGATGTTAGAGAACAAAATTATTAAAAAGGGGTTAGTCTACAAGAGGCTTGAGAACTCCAAACAAAATGAGCTCAGTTTGTTACTTGAAGGGACTCATCCTGATGAGTTTGCATACAGACAGATTACAACAGTTGAGCTCAAAAATGGTAAACATGCCAAGTACATCTCAGAGTTGTATGGGCGAGAAGGATTGTTTGATGGTGAAGCCGAGAACCTGACCATGGAAGAACAAATTATGTTTCTCAGAGCATACACCAGAGAATCCTACAGGCTTATACATGGGAAGTGAGTCTCATGGATGGGGGAACAACTCAGTGTCCAATTCCCCAATACAGAGCTCCCATCCATACATTGCCAACCAAATCTTCAGAGACTCATTTCCAGGCCAGTGCTTATATGGGTCATCTTCTCAACTGATCAAGAAGTAAAAAGACCAACCATTCTGCCACCAATAAGTGGGACCTCAATAATGTTAAAGGTTTTGGCTGCATTGGTTCAGGGGGAGTTTGTTGGACCAAAAGAACCAATGAGCCGGATCAGAAATACCTTTAAGTCCCACAGACGTCACAACAACTACTGATGACCACAACAGCTGAAGACAACAGCTGATTACAAAGTCTGAACAAAGTGCTGAAGACAAAGTCTGAAGACACAAGTGCTGAAGACAAAGTCTAAAGACACAAGTGCTGAAGACAAAGTCTGAAGACACAAGTGCTGAAGACAAAGTGTGAAGACACAAGTGCTGAAGACAAAATCTGAAGACACAAGTGCTAAAGACAAAGTCTGAAGACACAAGTGCTGAAGACAAAGTCTGAAGACACAAGTGCTGAAGACAAAGTCTGAAGACACAATTGCTGAAGACAAAATCTGAAGACATAAGTGCTGAAGACAAAGTCTGAAGACACAAGTGCTGAAGACAAGGTCTGAAAACACAAGTGCTGAAGACCAAAGTATCAGACGTTGTCATAACAGCTGAAGAGGTCTTCTTCAGTAGTGTGATGGTTTACCTTTCACTAGTTTTCTTTGTTTCAGTATTTGTAAAACAACTGAAGAGTATGTTCTTCAGTTGTTATAGTTTCAGTAGTTTCTTTTCAGTGGTTGTAATAATAGTTAACACTTAGCATTTTTGTAAGAAGATGTTAGCTGTTTGACATCTTCAGTAGTTGTGTTAACTATCAGTAGTTTGTGATAAATTCTGTTAGATGTCACTACCAAGTGACATCAGCAGACGTCACATCTCTTATAAAAGAGGTGTCGACCTAATTGTAATTGTGACATTCCGTTACCACGAAAGCTAATATTGAATAAAATATATCTGCAGAATTCTCTCTATCTATAACCGTTTTTGTTCTTACATTGAATATCTCTTTGTTCTTGTGAATTGGCTAATTCATTGTTAGAATTCCGCTGCTATACTCTCTAATCAATCAAAAGTAGATCACTGATCCTAACATTCTGGTTCTTTTTCAAAAACCCGAGAGTTCTGCTCTTCTTTCATCCTCTCTCTCTCTCTAAAATCCGAGTGATACGAATGTAAAGAGAGGGTTGGGTGGCCATGCCACCTTTATCATCAACTTTTGAAGATTTTGTCCTTTTGACACCTTTAGTTCCTCTACTTGGGCTTTACAACTTTTCTTTTATTATCTTCCTTCTTTGGTTAAATAACCAGGCATTACAAGCCATCATCAACAATCATCTTCAGCTGGATGATGAAGAAGGTGAGGTGTTCTTCCCAAAAGAAGCTTTTAACCACTCCTTTGAGTAGATGGGCTATGAGGGAGATTTCTTTGTAAAAACCTTCAGGAAAGCAAAGGTCTTATCCCAGTGGAAATACCTCCTTCATGTGGTTATCCACAGCTTGTCCAACAAGCATGGAAGATGGACTAGATTCCTAAAGATCTCTCCTTCATAGTGCATGGGATGGTTCAGGAGTCAAGTTTAGGTACTCTCAATTTGTTTATACAAATCTGCTTGCTAACTTGACTCTTTAGAATACTACATGTTTCCTAGATATGTTCAATAATTCTTAACTGTGAACTGGGCTCACAATTAAGGGAAACATGTAATATTATTAAATTGGGATAGATGAAGCCCGACTATAGAGAATATGTATAGAGGCTGAAGCAACAAAAGTGATAGGATCAAATGAATATATCTGTGACGATTTGTAACACAATTCAATGAAATTCACACAAAGTAATCAAATCAAAACAAGATATCAATAAAATTCAAGTTTTCATTCATATCAAGCTAAGACAATTACAAGCATGAAAAACAGATTCGAATATCTTGTGTATTCATTTTTTATCTACCTGCAAATCTAAGCTATTTATACTCAAAACACAAAGTAAAGGAACTAACAAATTACAGAAATAGTCCCTATACTATTAAAAAATATCAAAAGACAAATAAAGACAACATGTTAATCTTTCTTAGAGCACTTAACAATACTCCCCCTAAGATTGACATGGTCTTCAGACTTCAAAATCTTCATGCTTGATTGCTGACTCTATCTTTAATTCTATCTTTATCCTTGACTTCATCATTCAAAGAAATCTGCTGGTTCTGTTTTGACTTTGAACAATGGCTTCTGTTTGTATATTTCTAACTCTTTCAAAGCTTTTGATATAGCCGACTTGAATTTACTTGCAAGAATGCCTTGTTCTAGTTTAGCTTCATTTGTTTTAATCTCCATCTTATCCATTATTTCCAATGTATCTTTTGAAAGACATTAACTTAATGGGTTTGTTACTTCCTTTGAATACACTTCTAAGACCCCTTTTCTTGATATTCTCATGAATTCAATATCTTTAATATCTTTCTTAACAATGTTGGCATACACAAGCGCTTTTCTCAAAGAAATTCTTTCCATGGCAGCATTCATCACATTGATAATAGAAATGAAATATTTCTTGTCTTGCTCAGCCACTTCAGGAGATACTTGATCAAATTTTTGTATTGACAAAAATGAGATATAACTTGGATGTAACAGTTTTAGCTCAAAAACTCCAAATAAAGTAATCATGTCCTCATCCCATCTTTCTAGATTTCGAACTAACTTCAGCTCAAATGTCTCAGTGTTATAAAACCATCTGAGAATTGGCTTTGAGTTTTGATTACTTTCAATCAGTTTTAGTCGAGGAGTTGTAACTTTTTCAAAATATTTATCACAGAATTCTATCAACGAATGTTCTTCTTCTGATTGAACTCCCTTAAGTTTCTTGTTTTTCTTCAAAGTAACAAAATACTCCTTGTCTTCTTGATCGCATCTTGTGTTAAGAAAATTACTTGATCTATTCAGTCCATGTCTTAATAATTCTACAAAAATCTTCCCATGCTTTGAATCAGTAGGATTGATCAGAGGTAGTCTATTTAGCTCTTTTAATTCTTGCACCAGAAGTTTTATGATACTAGAGTAAAAATGATAAACGTCACATACAGCATTTACTCTCTTTATCAAGAAGGCATCAAACACTTCATCATACTTCCATGCAATGATCTTTACTTGGTTTGTAAAATCTGGAGCAATCATTGCATTCAACAGTTCAGCAAATGATTGTCCTTTCTGCAATATATATCTTACTAAATCTCCTGTTGTTCTTGAACTATCGAGAATATTCCTTTGATCAGTTGATGCTTTATAGGTTTGTCTTTCAGGATCAGCAAACATTTCCATCAATTCTTTTCTATGAGTGTGAGCATCATCAAGTCTTGACATTTGTTTTATTTCCTGAGGCTTCAACATTCTTGTTCTTTTTGTTATCTCAAGATACTAAGGTTATCTGTATCAAGCACTATCATCTTCTTCATTTGTTTCTCAGTTTCTTGAAAGCTTCTTACAAGATTTCTTAGGGATACAGATTGTAATCTCTTCAGCTTCCTCCATGGATAATTTCTAGCTTGCAACCATGATCTAAGAGCAGGAATACTCATATCATCAGGATCAGGATGGTGCAGCTCAGAACTAGACAGTTCTATTACATTTATAACATCCTGTGTTCTTATCCATTCACCATGCTCAACCACTATCTCATTTGGATCTATTGAAGCAACTGATTCAGCATAGATGCATTTCTCATATTCATCATTAATTTGAGAAACAGTCAATCCATCCAAATACACTCTATTGTATTTCATGTTCACAAGATAGTTATATTTTTCTTCAAAATCTTGTGGTACTTCATCTTGTTCTTGTATATGTTCTTGTGAAGAGAAATGTGACACAAATTCATATTCATCAATATCTTCATTCTCAAGAACTTCATCATACCAATCATCATTATATACTTCTTCAATATCATCTAAAGCATCAATCTGTTCTTGAACATTGTGCTCTTCAACCAATTCTTCAGTTCTTTGAAATTTAGAAGAGGATTCAGTTTGATCAACATCTTCTAATTTATTTACATTCCGTTTGCCTTTTCTTTGTTCAAGATTTTCTTCACTCTGCACCTCAGTACTAATCACACGTACTGGAGATATAGCTTTCTGAGCTTCTCTTTCCTTTATCAATTCAGCTTTAAGATTTTCATTTTCTTGAGATATCTTCTTGAATTTCACCTCAAGACTATCATAATCTTTAATCATAACTTCAAAGTTCTTTATCACATCTTCTCTATCTTGGGCAAAACTAACAATCTTTTCATCTTTTAACACATTTTCTTCAGACAACTTTAAATTTTCATCTTTGAGCTTTTGAATTTCTTTTTCACAAGCATTGATTATCTCTTTCATTCTTTCATTTTCAACTTTTAACTTTTCAATCTTCTTTTCTTTGTTTACATTTTCTTCTTTCAATCTTTCAATCATATCAACTTCAACTATTTCCTCTGTTTGTATAGACACATTTTGTGACATACTAACAGGTATTTCTTCTGCTCCTTCATTTTCGTCAATTTCAAATACTGGATTGAAGGAAATTTCATTGATAAAATCAGAATCAGATATTTGATTTTGAGAATTTTTTTCTGTTATAGCTTCCTCAACATTTTCTTCAATCATAGCCTGTGGCTCATTTTCAGTATCTTCAACATTCCCTTCTTCATTTCCTTCTTGATTTACTTAGTAACATCATCATTTTCATCATCATGATCATCACTTTCTTCACTTGATGAAACTTCTGACATATCATCATCACTTTCTTCATCAACTTCTACATCTTCAATCAGATCATTTGGATCTATTGGTTCTTCTTCAGTTAGATGAAAGTGTGGCTGAGTAATATCAACTTCATCCATTGATACATTCATGATATAATAAAAAACTGGAATGTTTTGAGCACCCGTTATCATTGCCAATCTTTTGTACACACTCTCTGACATGTGCTCTAACTGAATCCTATCCCCATAACTTTAGCAACATACAGATCTGGATTTGCATCATTAATGAGAAGTTGAAGAAATCTTGGGTACATCAGATACTTATGCCTTACTCCTCTTTCCAGATTAAAAATGAATCCATTCATTATCCATTTAGCCATATTAAATCTTCTGTTTGTGGATAATGCTACAATTGGAGATGCAATGTCAACACGGAATGAATCCCAACCCACACTTCTTTTTGACATGCAATGTTGAAAGATATAGCATAAAAGCTTCCGATGCTTAAATACACGAGCTCTGAAAAATTGTTTCTTAGGGAAATGATCTGGATGCCCCATCTGTAGAAACACTTCTCTACATTCATTAAATGTATATTCAGATAAATCTCAGGATCATTATCTCCCAGTCTTATAGCTTGTCTAATTGCTTCTTGAGAAACTTCAAGCATTCTTTCTGAAGTGATAAATGCTCTTAAAACTTTATTTCCTTGATCATCTCTTTCAACTTGAGCAGTTCTCCAGAACTTTTAATCATTCTTCTATTTATCATAGGCCTTGCACACATGGCATAAACATATTTTGTTCTGAGTAAACATGTGATAATGTCTTCATATCCCGTAGCTTCTTTGTTTTCATCATCTAAAAAAGCAGCTACATTGTGTTTTGGCTCAAATTTTAATTCTGCCATCTGCAAAACACAACAAAAGAATTATGAAAACATTGAATATTGATTTAATGAAATTTATTTCTATATATGACTTTTAATTTTTAACCTTTGAATTTGACCTTTTTATTTTTACTTTTAATTTTTACTTATGAATTCAGATTTCAATTTGTATTACTTTCGAATTTGTATTATTTGACTTTTGAATTTATGTTAATTCATTTTGAATTAATTATTTAACATTTCAATTTTGATTTAATTTTAATTTTATTTATTTATTTTTGTTCAAAAACCGACTGTCTGTTCATGTCTTCTTCGACTTATCCAGAGTCGACTGATTTCAAAAAAATTCACTTTAACATCAAAACAATACATCATCAGACTCGCAAATGTGTTCTCATCACTAATCGAGTATCAATTTTTGATATAATACTTATTTGATCTGTTTAAACTTGGATTATATTGGTTCGAACGCCCAAATAGCATTCAACCGTCTTTTACAAATCACTGATTTAATCCAAAATTTATGTATTTGAAACACAAACTTACGTTTATATATTCAAATGCAATGTATACTCAAATGATTTGATTCGATTTCAGATGAAATACGGATGTAATGATGCTCGACAGTCGCAGTTCAAGGTTTTGGTTCTGAGAATTTTGAAGAGTGAATGAGAAATACGCATAAGTGTTCAATATATATAAGTGAAATTTTAGGCGAATGATCCCTGTTTGGACGTATGGTCCGTGTTTGGGCGTATGAAAACCTAGAATTCACTTATTTTCTTAGACGCATGAGCACTGTTGTGCCTTTTAAGTCAGACACATGAGAACTGTTCAGTCGCATAAGCACTGTTTAGGGTTTTTTGCACTGTTCAGTCGCATGGACTTTGTAAAACATCTAACACTTGAAGTTTTGAAACTATGCAGACGCATGAGATATCACATACGTCTAACACACTATTTAGACGCATGGGATTATCACAAAAACCCAACCTTGTAATTTTCAGATGTATTACAACTGTTTAGATGCATGAGAAACGTCCAACACTTGTATAATCATGAAAATTTCATCATGCTCCTATTGAGGCGCATGTGCACTGTTTAGGTGCATGAGTTGAATTTCATGATTTAAACACTTGTAATTTCCAATTTCTTCACTTTCACATTTTTTACCATTTAGATCCGCAAATTTTGAACTTTTTGCATTTTGCACTTTCAATTTATAAGATTTTTATTTTTTATTTTTTATTTGTATTTCTTTTTAATTTCTCTTTAAATTTCTTTTGTCCCTTCATTTTAGTCTCATCATAACATCAAATATCATCTAATTTTCAACTTAAAAATCATTTATTTGTAAAGATTATGTATATTCATATTGTAATTGTCAAACACATTCTATTTTCAGTTTACACAAATACTTTGAACATAAAGCATCATCCTTTCAATTAAACATTTCAAATTTTGATTATGATTATTGAATATTTTCTAAGAACAACTCTTTCATTATTACTCCCCCTAAACTTTTAAGTTTGAAAAACTTATGAGTTTCTTATGAAAGAGAATAAGATCACACATCATATTGAGACATTGCCGTCACACACAAAGACATGCATAAAAGAAAAATGAAAATAGAATTAAAATCTAATATTAAACATAGAATAAATGTCTGCAGAGAGATCATATGAATGAAGATCAGCACATTAAAATAAAATGAATGTGGATAGTCATAAACAATGAATAAATCCTGATCAAGTATCTTCCAGGTCAGTGATATCACAGCAAAGGAGATACAAGATCTAAGGACAGACAATGAGTGATTTTGACACAACTATCAACTCACTTACGTTTCAATTCTTGGATTGATTAGTGTTGATTTAGATATGACATGATGTAAAACATACAGAGACTAAGAGAATTCAACTATCATTATGAAATGTAAGAAAGAACACATGCTCAACTTAGTACCTGAAACATAGATATCATCAGAGTTCATGTTACTTAGTTAATAGAGGATGATCATGGATAACCATTTGATCAGCTCAGACTATTCTTTTGAATAGGTTGTGCACATTGGCATCTTTTTGCATCAAAAAGAGAATCCAGGTCTGTAATGACTTACAACAGAGGATATCTCATACTTCAGGTCTATGATGACTCATAACAGAGAAGCGAAATGATACTTTGTAACAGATATCATGATTTCCATAGTTTCAACAGGTGTAATAGATGTATCTTAACAAACATTCATTCTGAAAAACTAAAGCAACTCAAAAGTACTCAGATGAATACACACAAGCATGTATGTTTAGTTTGATCACAAGAATTTACTTTTCAGCATAATAGTCAGATATTAGCTACACATCATATCTGAGCATGTCTAGACTTTATGAATGAGTGAAGTATGCAACTGATCTCACTAATGTACTATCATTTCTAACATATTGCAAACATAATCCTTTCCAAAAAATATTTTTGTATTTTTGATATATATTTTTGTATTTGATTTTTCTATGAAAAACATAAAATCACACACATACAAAAATATAAACAGGCAATTCACAATGAGAGTATCACTTATTATGATCTTTTGATTTAGGGAGATCACATATGATTTATAAGACCAATTGATTCTACTAAGTACTCAAACCATCCTAGTAAGAAGGCTTTAGTAAATAGATCTGCCAATTATTTTTCTGTTGCAATTTGAATCAATATGACTAATCCTTTTTCAGAGTTATCTCTAAGAAAATGATATCGAATTTCGATATGTTTTGTTTTTGAGTGTTGAACAGGATTAGCTGTTATGAACATAGCAGCTGTGTTATCAATATAGATTGGTGTTTTAAGAAAGTTGAATCCATAATCTAGTAATTGATTTTGCAACCAAAGGATTTAAGAACATCTTGTTGATGCAGCAATGTACTCAGCTTCTGCAGTTGAAACAGAGACATTTGTTTTTTTCTTGCATTGCCATGAGACTAATCTGGGACCAAGAAATTGACACCCACCCTAAGTAGATTTCTATCTTGACAACATCCACCATAATCACTATCAATATATCCATATAATTCAAAGTTTCCCTCGTAAGGATACCAAAGCCCTAAGGCTAGTTTACCTTTGAGATACCTGAATATTCTTTTGACAGCAATTAAGTGGGATTCTTTCGGGTCTGATTGATACCTGGCACATACACAAACAGCATACATAATGTCTGGTCTAGATGCAGTAAGATACATCAAAGATCCAATCATTGAGCTGTATAACGTTTGGTCAATAGATTTTCCTTTTGGATCAGGTTCAATCTTGGTGTTAACATCTGTTGGAGTTGGTATGGACTAGCAGTCTTGCAACTTAAATTTCTTTAAGAGCTTGTTAACAAACTTTTCTTGATTGATGAAGATTCCATCTGTAGTTTGCTTGACTTGAAGTCCAAGAAAGAAGTTAATCTCTCCCATATAACTCATTTGAAATCGAGATTTCATTATTTCTTCAAATTCATTGCACAATTTTGGACATGTAGAACCAAATATGGTATCATCAACATACACTTGTACACATAAAAGATCATTATTTTCCTTCTTATAAATAAAGTAGGATCAATTTTCCCTCGTGTGCATCCATGTTGGATTAAGTGTTGTGATAACGTCTCATACCAAATTCTAGGGGCTTGATGAAGTCCATATAAAGCTTTACTCATTTTGTATACTCGATGTGGAAATTGTGCATCCTCAAAGCCTGGAGGTTGCTTCACAAATACATCATCAGTAATTGGACCATATAAAAATGCACCCTTTACATCCATTTGATACACCTTAAATTTCATGAATGAAGCATAAGCCAGAAAAACTTGAATAGATTCAAGTCTTGCAACTGGTGCAAACACTTCATCATAATCTATACCTTCTTCTTGTGTGTATCCTTGTGCAACAAGTCTTGCTTTGTTCCTTATTACAACACCACGATCATCAGTTTTATTTCTAAATAACCATTTTGTGCCAATTACATTTTCTCCTTCAGGTAGATCCACCAAATTCCACACTTCTTGTTTGCGGAATTGAAGTAATTCTTCTTGCATGGCTTCTATCTAACCATTGTCCTTTAATGCTTCGGTAACATTTTTAGGAACAATTTGAGAAAGAAAACAAGAGTATAAGCATACGTTTGCTTGTTCTGTTTTACTCCTTGTTGTTCTCTCATACAATGAACAATAATCTGAGAAATTGGATGATTCTTGTGAATACGAGATGTAGTAATCTCATCACATTGAACATTAACATCCAGATTTATTTGATTCAAGTTGGAAAACTCATGTATCAAAGTAGAAGAATGTGGATTGAAGTTTGGAATATGAATAGGTGAATTGAAAAAGTAATCAAAGTTACCTGTATCAACTACATCACCTGAAATGGATGATGTTCTAGACTCAGGTATCACAAAATCATTACCATCATTAGGAATATTTTGTGATTCTTCCTGATTAATTGACTCTGAATGATCTGAAACTGTATTTTCATGGTTTTGAATTGTTAAATCCTTGACAAATGATAAAAATGGGTAGTTTGAGCTTGAATCATCTGGGTCATCAGAATCAAAATCTTCACTGAAAGATCCAAGATCTCCTATTGAGATCTTCTTATCTGTAGAATTAAGACAATTTGGTTGATCAAACAATTTGGATTGAAAAGAGTTTGATAATGAATCTAGATCAAATAACCATGCAGGACCATTTGAAACTGATGGAAAATAATTTTCCATAAATTTAATGTTGAATGTTTCAATGATTACATTCGTCCTAGAGTTATAGACTCAATAGGCTTTTGAAACTAATGAATATCCAATGAAAAATCCATTATCAGATTTTGCATCAAATTTTCCTAATTGATCACTTGAATTAAGAATCATAACAGGACAACCAAATGATTTTAAAAAGTTTATGTTGGTTTTCTGCCTAACATTAACTCATATGGAGTTTTCAGTTTAACTTTGACAATTAAGATTCGATTCTGAACGAAACACGCAGTGATATTGCTTCATCCCAAAAAGTGATAGGTATTTTTGCATCAGCTAACATAGAACGAGCAGCTTCAATCAGTGTTCTATTCTTCCTTTCAGCAACTCCATTTTGTTGAGGAGTTCTAGGAGCACTGAACTGATGAGCTATCCCTTTCTATGCACAAAACATTTCAATGTTAGCATTTTTGAATTCTGTTCCATTATCACTTCTTATAGTTTTCACTTTGTTGTCTAATTGATTTTCAACTTTAATGATAAATTCTTTTAATAATTTAGCTGTTTTAGATTTGGCATAAAGAAAGAAAACCCATGAAAATCTTGTAAAGTCATCAATGATAACTAAACAATATGATTTTTGTCCAATACTCTTGATGTTTGTGGTCCAAAAAGGTCCATATGTAACATCTGAAGAGGTTTGGATGTTGAGTTATAGGCTTGGACTTATAAGACGCTCTGTGTTGCTTTCCTTTCAAACATGCTGAGCAGTGATCATTTGTTGCAAACTTCTTGGATGGAAGTCCAATGACATGATTTCCTGCTACGAGCTTGTTCATGTTCTTGAAATTTGAATGACCGAGACGTCTATGCCAAAGCTGGCATTCATCATTCGATGCTTTAGCAATTAGGCATGTTGTTTCAGTAGAAGGATCAACTTGAGACATATCCAATTTGTATAAATCTCTGTCTCTCTCAGCTGTAACAATAACTCAATCTTTGCTTACCTTGAAACCTGGTTTCAAAACATAACATAATGAATTATCAAACAGAACAGAATACGATTTATTACAAATTTGAGATACGCTTAACAGATTAAAGTTCAACTGTGAACAAAAGTTGACTTTATCAAAGCTTATTATCCCATTGGATATTGTTCCTTCTCCAGTTATTTTTCCTCCAGCATCACCACCAAAGGCGACATGAGTTCCATCTTTTGATTTAAAATCTTGTAACAAGGCAGTATTGCCTGTCATGTGCCGACTACACCCACTATCCACATACCATGCATTGATTGGTCTTTTTGGGTGTTGGACCAAAAGAACCAATGAGCCAAGATCAGAAAACCTCTAAGTCCACATGGTATCACAACAACTGCTGAAAGCTTCATCAGCAGTTCGACAAGTGCTGAAAACTTGAACAGCTGAAGATCAAGTGCTGAAGACTTCAACAGCTGAAGACTACAGTATGAAGTTCAACAGCTGAAGACACAAGTGCTGAAGCTGAACAGCTGAAGAACACAAGTGCTGAAGCTGAACAGCTGAAGAACACAAGTGCTGAAGCTGAAGACCAAAGTACTGAAGTACAACAGCTGAGAGTTTACAAGTGCTGAAGATCAACAATGATGTACAAAGTCTGAAGACAAAGACGAAGACATCAGCTCATGATATCTACTGAAGTCATCAGCTGATGAAATGTCTGAAGTTCAAGTCTGAAGATCAAGTACTGAAGTTTCAGCAGTTTGTCACAACAGCTGAAGAGTACTTCTTCAGTAGTTGTGATATCAGTAGTTTTATGTTTTTACTTTCAGTAGTTTGTAAAACGACTGAAGAGCTTGTTCTTCAGTCGTTGTAGTTTCAGTAGTTTTATGTTTTTCAGTAGTTATAGAAACTGATAACACTTAGTATTTTTGTAAGGAGATGTCAGCTGTTTTGACATCTTCAGTAGTTGTGTTTCAGTTGTAATAATTCTGTTAGATGTCACTATCAAGTGACATCAGCAGACGTCACATCTCTTATATAAGAGGTGTCGACCTAATTGTAAGTGTGACATTCTGTTACCACGAAAGCGAATATTGAAGGAAATATATTTGCAGAATTATCTCTCTATAACCGTCTTTGTTCTTCATTGAATATCCTTTCGTTCTTGTGAATTGGCTAATTCATTGTTTGAATTCCGCTGCTATACTCTCAAATCAATCAAACGTAGATCACTAATCCTAACAAGTGGTATCAGAGCAGGTTAATCATTGATCGATCTAACAATTGATCATTGAAACTGCTAATTGATATTTGTGTTTGATTGAATTAGCGTATTCGCAAGAACTGGGTATAGATTATTGAATTTCTGTCGCTTTCGTTCATTTATTTTGAGATCTTCTGGTTCAATTGGTTGTTGCGTTTTGTTCTAAATCTGTTTTAGCTTAATCGAATTTGATTGAATCTGTGATGACTACTCCTTCTAATGATCCTCACAATACCGGTTCCTCAACCAAGCCTCCGATGCTGGTTAGGACCGAGTATAACATATGGAAACGAAGAATGCTTCATCACCTGTCTGTTAACCGTTCAGGTTGTTGGACATCTGTGGTACATGGACCACATAAGCCTATGGTGAACAATCCAGAAACCAATCAAATGGTTCCGAAGAAGAAGGAACAATACTCTGATGAAGATCGGAAACTCTTTGAGATTGATGCTAAAGCCCATGGAATTCTGGCCATGGCACTGCCTAATGAAATCTATTCAGGGCTTATGCATCATGAAACTGCTCATGATCTCTGGAATGCCTTAAGGAACAATTCGGTGGCACAGATGAGGTCTTAGCAAACAACAGAGAAATCCTTGCCCACAATATGAGACGTTCTCTCATAGTAAGGGTGAGACACTGACTCAACAGTTTGAGCGTTTTTCTGCTTGATCTCTGAGCTGAAAATGGTGAAAAAGGAATACACAACCCAGATCAATAACAGGTTCCTCAGATCACTGCCTGAGAGATGGGACACATACACTATTGTCCTACGCTCCAGTGCAAATCTGGATAGCCTATCTCTCACCCAACTTCATGGGAAACTGCTTACATTCGAAAGAGAGATAGAGCAGAAAAGGAAACTGTCCTCATCAGGAAAGCTCACTCATGACTTTGTACCAGGGAATACTGCCTTGGTTGGTCATGAGTCAGAATATGCTGCATCTGAAAGCATTATGAAGAGCATATTGATTTCTCTTCAAATAGTTCTCATCATGCATTTGTTGGTATTGAGGGTCATTCTGGCAGTAATAGTGACAATCTATGCTTCATCATGGATGATTTGAAAGGAATAGCTGATGATGATCTAGAAGAGATGGATATTTGAGCCAAATGGCATTGATTAATATCAGATCTCAGAAGTTCTACAAGAGAACTGGCAGGAAATTTCCTGGACTCTCTGGCAAAACCAAAGTTGGTTTTGACAAGAGTAAGTTGAGGTGTCACAAATGCCAAAGGCTGGGACACTTTGCAAGAGAGTGTAGATCAATGGATCTAACTCTTCTGCACCTTTTGTGACTTTTCCTAGTACTAGTCCACAAAACAGAGGGCAACATCCTGCTGCTTCTGGTCATCATTCACACCCTAGATCTCTTGCATACTTTGTCCCCCAGGGTCCAATGTCATATCCTGTTCCCTGCTATTACTTGCCTCAGTCTAATCCAGTTAAGCTCCCATTCACAACAATCACCGCATTGCCTGAACCTCAACCTTCCCAATCTCATCACCAAATTCAACCTCAACAACACAGCTTCTTCACCCCAGGAGTTGTTGACTGGAGCAGTTTACCAGATGATTTGTCTGGTCATGAACAACTGTTCACTGGCTGGTCAACATGGTGGTGACAGTCCCTTTGGAAATCTAGCTCTTATGGCTTGGATTCTGCTGATACTTCATCCTCTAATGCCTCTACACCAAAGGTATCACAGGTATCCTCTGAGGCAAAAGCCAAACTATGTTCTGAATCATGCATAGCAGCATTTGCATCTATTAGAGAAGCAAATGTAGCTTTAATCAACAAGAACATTGAGCTAGAACAAATAATTTCCAAAAGCAAAGCTGAATTTGAGTCTGTGCGTAATGATAAGAATGATGAGATTTACAAACTTAAATGCCAAATAACTGATGATAAGGCTAGGGAAGAGATACTTCTAGAGAAGTATAAAGATCTCAAGGATACACTTGCAACTACCCAGGTAGAGTGTGATCGATGGGTAAATTCTTGCAAGGGCTTTGAAATGCTTCTTAGTAAGCAATCTGCTTCCAATGTGAAGTTTGGCATTGGTATAATCACACTGCTCCACCTACAGATTTTACTCCTAGAGCAGAGGTAGAATCTGATGGTGAGAGTAATAACCAATCCATTTCATCATGTCATCTACTTTCTGATACAGCACCATCAGAAGTAGAAGTCAGCACCAAGCCCTCTCAGAACCTATCAGCTGATGTTGATGGTTCCACTGCTGACACTCACATGATCATGAGTTGATCAACTCAGGAGTTAATTCTGAAAGTCCTGAAAGGACTGGAGAGAAGGATTTAACACCTGAAGTTTAACTCCAACTACTGTCAGTACTGAAAAGAAAAAACTGTCAGTAGAAAGAGTTTGAAGACTACTAAAGAGGAAGTCAAGAAAGCAAACAATGCTTCCAAAGCATTGAAGAACAAGTCTTCAGTTGCTTCACCCTCTTTAGTTAATGATCAACCTAAGATGAAGAAGAGAAACCATGTGAAGTATGTGGTTTGTTCAATCATCTTACAGATGATTGCTGGTACAAAAGAGGTTCCAAACTCAAACATAAAGAAGAAATTAAAGAGAAAATGGTAAAAATGAAAACTGAGTTTGGACCACATTTGTATGAGCAACATCAAATCCTGTAACCCTTAAGTCCTCAAAGAAATCCAAAAAGGAAGGGGTTAAACAGGTGACCTGAGAGTGCTCAGAAGAAGAAGGTGCAACATAGGAACTTATCAAACTCCACTGGCAATGTGTCTGATGAGCTGAAAGCTTTATCACAAAATCAGACACAGCTGGTTATGATGGTTCAACATCTATTGGGAAGAGTTAACCAATTAGATGCTCCTATGTTGAAACCAAAGAAAAGGAGGTCCAAGCCAAAGGATTCCTCTTCACCATCTTCTTCCTCTCAGGCTGTTGTTTCCAATAAACCTGTTAGTTTACCATCTGTAGATGAGACCAGGCCCAAAACAAAAAGGTTTGGGTCTCCAAAACTAACTGATTGTTTATATTGCAGGTTCTCAAACATGCCAAAGTAGCATCTGGTATGTAGACAGTGGGGGATCTATGCACATGACTGGGAACAGTTCTCTTCTTCATGACTACTCTCAAGGAAAGAAGGGCTTGTTTTTTTGGCAATGATGCTAGGGTTACATCATTGGAAATGGCTTTGTCTCCAATGGAGAAATCAAGTTTGATGATGTTAATCATGTGGAAAATCTCAAGTACAATCTCTTGAGTGTTAGTCAAATGTGTGATAAAGGCCATGTGCTCTTTTCACTAGTCAGAACTGTAGGATTCTGTCATCCAAAGTTCTGCATTTGATTGATAAGGTGTTGGATGATCACACTCTCCTGAGAGCCAACAGGACAGGAAGAGTGTATGCCTTAGATCTTTCCAAAAAAATAGATCTCAGAGGCAATCCTTGCCTATTTTCCAAAGCCTCTTCTCAAGAATCTAAACTGTGGCACAGAAGGCTGGGTCATGTTAATTTCAAAAACATGAATCAGCTTATCCACAATAGTTTAGTCAGAGGCTTACCAATAAAGGAGTTCCACTGTGATGAAACCTGCACTGCTTGTTTAAAAGGAAAACAGCACAAAGTCTCATTCCCTCCTATTGAAGAGCCTAAGTCCACTGCTTGCTTGCAATTACTACATATGGATCTATTTGGTCTGTGAGAGTAATGAGCATGGCAAAGAAGAAATACTGTCTGGTAATTGTGGATGATTACTCCAGATTTGTATGGACTTTCTTTCTACATTCAAAGGATGAGGTTGCTCAGAAGATTATTCACTTTGTGTTGTATGTTGAGAAGCAGTATTCTCTTTCAGTCAAGTGTATAAGGAGTGACAATGGAACTGAATTCAGAAACCATACACTTGATGACTTATATCTTTCAAAGGGAATCAAAAGGTAGTTTAGCATCCCCGGACTCCAGAACAAAATGGAGTAGCGGAGAGGAAGAACAGGACCCTAATTGAAGCTGCAAGGTCCATGTTGGCTGACTCTGGTTTGCCACTGACCTTTTGGGCTGAAGCTGTTAACACAGCTTGCTATGTGCAGATAGATTAGTAAATCAGAGGTTGATGAAGACTCCATATGAAGTTCTCCATCACTTCGCTCCTCTAATTTCATTTTTCAAAGCATTTGGGTGTCCCTGTTTTTATTCTCAACACAAAGGATCTTTCCATAAATTTGATCCTAAGGTGGATGCAGGGTATTTTGTTGGTTATTCATCTACTTGCAAGGCATACAGAGTCTTCAACTGCCGAAAAGATAGTTGAAGAGACTTTGCATGTGAAGTTTAATGAATCTCCTTGGGACAAGATTCCACAAACACCTGTGGAGTTGTTTGATTTGGACATACTGCAATATGTTCCTTATCAACCTCCAGCTGTTGCAGATCTGTGGCTAAATCATCTTCTGCAGCATGTCTTCCACCTGGTGGTATTGATGATGATGATAATATCAATACTCACCTATTCAAGTTTAGTGACCAACTGCCTGTGTCTGCTAAATTTGATGTTCCTATAGCTTCAACAGTTCCATCCACAACAAATGCTGATGAGATCTCTGTTTCCTCTACATCTTTTGAGTTACCATCTATTTCTTGGTTTCAAGAGTCTACATCAACATCTGTTGCTGCTGAAGGTTCTACAAACACTTGCACAGATCTCATTTTTTATCAAGAACTGAAGAATCACCCCATGTCTCAGATTATTGGTGATATCAATGCATTGTTTCAACAAGAAGTCAATTGTCTAACTTTTGCTTCTATGCTCTCTTCATCAGTCAGCTAGAGCCAAAGAACTACCATGTTGCTTTGAGAGACAATGGATGGGTTGAAGCTATGCACCTTGAGCTACTTCAGTTCAAGAAACAGCAAGTGTGGGAACTGGTTCCTCTTCCCCCAGGTAAGTGTGCAATAGCACTAAATGGGTGTTTAGAATAAAACTGATGAAAATGGGCTTATTGTTAAGAACAAGCTAGACTGGTTGTATAGGGTTTTCACAAGAAGAAGGTATTGACTATGATGAAACCTTTGCCCCTGTAGCCAGACTAGAGGCAATCAGATTGTTTTTAGCCTATGATGCATTCCACAATCTTAAAGTTTTTCAAATGGATGTCAAAAGTGCATTTTTATATGGTAAAATAAAGGAAGAGTTTATGTGTGTCAACCACCAGGCTTTGAGGATAATAAACATCCTGAATGGGTGTATAAACTTGATAAGGCTCTTTGTGGGTTGAAACAAGCTCCTAGAGCCTGGTATGAGACACTCTCTACTTTTCTTCTTAAGAATAATTTCACTAGAGGCTCCATTGATAAAACTTTGTTTATTAAGAAGGTGGATTAGCATAAGCTACTTGTTCAGATTTATGTTGATGATATCATTTTTGCATCCTCTGATCCCCAGTTGTGTGATGATTTTTTACAACATTAATGAAAAAGAGTTTGAAATGAGTGCAATGGGAGAATTACAGTTCTTTCTAGGCTTGCAAATTAAACAAAAGGCTGATGGAACCTTTATTCATTAGTCAAAATATACAAAAGATCTTTTGAATAAGTTTGATTTACAAAACTGTAAGCCCTGTTGTACTCCCATATGCAACACCACACAACTGGATGCTGATCAGAAAGGTAAAGCTGTTGATGAACACTTTACAGATGTATGATTGGGTCCTTGATGTATTTAACAGCTTCTAGACCAGATATTATGTTTGCTACATGTGTTTGTGCTAGATTTCAGGCTGCTCCTAAAGAGTCTCATTTGATTGCAGTCAAGAGAATCTTTAGATATTTGCAAGGTACACAATCTCTGGGTTTATGGTATTCCACTGGACACTCTTGCAAATTAGTTGCTTTTTCAGATAGTGACTATGCAGCTTGCAAGTTAACTAGAAAGTCAACATCTGGTGGTTGTCAATTCCTAGGCAACTGTTTGATTTTTTGACAGAGTAAGAAACAAACATCTGTTGCTACATCAGCTGCTAAGGCCGAGTACATTGCTGCTACAAGTTGTACTTCTCAGGTACTCTGGCTTCAGAACCAACTTCTGGATTATGGCATTACAGAGACTAAGACTCCATTATTAATGGATAGTGCTTCAGCTCTGTGTATTGTCAAAAATCCAATCCAGCACTCTAGGACCAAACACATAGAGATCAGACATCATTTTATTCGGGATTACTTTGAAAAAGGTTGATTGATCCTAAGTTTGTGCCTAGTGCTGATGAGCTTGCAGATATTTTTACTAAGCCTTTGGATAGTTCTACTTTCCAAAACCTTGTGTTAAGGCTTGGTATGCTGCAGCTAGAATAAGTGACAACTACTAATGATTTCAGTACCTATTACTGATGATCATTGGTACCCATGTCACATATAAGTACTGATGAGTCCTTTCACCTTCAGTAGTTTTTATAACTACTGACGGCTAAATGCCTCATAAGTACTGAAGTACTTTATCTGTTCCAAACTACTGATGTAGTTACAACTACTGATGTAGTTACAACTACTGAATCAGTATAACAGATAATACTACTGACGTCCTATGAAACACCTGAAAAGCAGACGCAACGTCTGATGGTAAGTGTTGAGGACAGTATGAAACAGCTGAAGGCTATGAATTGACGAAAACTACTGAAGAGAACTTTCTCTTCAGTCGTTTCTACAACTGCTGTTTCATTCTAAACAACTGAAGCAAAACCATGTCTTGAGTAGTTTTTATAACTACTGATGACTAATACCAAGTCTTCAGCTGTTTACAACAACTGATGACAAAACCACTGTCTTCAGTAGTTTCACAACTACTGATGACAAACACCAAGTCCTCAGTTGTTTCATCATCTGAAGTCAAAACCATGGCTTTCAGTAGTTTTCTAACTACTGATGCCTAACACCATGACTTCAGTTGTTTCAACGTCTGAAAGGGTAATACCATGTCAACAGTCGTTTAAAACTACTGATGACTAACACCAAATCCTTCAGTCGTTTTCTAACCCGTACCCTATAAATATCCCTGACCTAATCCTTCAAAGCTTCATCTTCTTCAAACCTAACGTTCATTCTCCAAAACTTCTCTCTTCTAAATGGCGTCCATGCAAATCAAACCGCGACACAACTGTGTAGCTTACCTCACCAAATCGCCATTCTGGGCTAAGTTCGATAATGCTATTGATCTTATGGTCCAGTCCCAATACAAAACGGCATTTCTTCTCTCATCCAATCCTTCATGCCGAATCCCTCAAACAGTTTTGGATGAACGTCACCCTCACCACTGGGGAGAACAACACAGCGTCTCTCCGGTCGGTCGTCAACAACCATGAAGTGGTCATCACTCCCGAATACTTCGTCAAACTCTACACCTGGATGATGCCACTTCTCCTGCTGGATATCCAAAGGGCACAACTGATTTATCCTTTGCCCACCATGGATATCAGGGCAACCTTAGTGCCTCCACTATACTGGAGAAACATTTCCATGACGCTGAACGTCTAATCTTTCACATGGTAAATGTCTGTTTGGCTCCTAAGACATCGTCTTGGATCAAATGTCTACAAAGTGGCAGCAGGTAATGTATTCTATTCTTGAGCAACAGCCTTTAAATTTTTCTGAAATAATATTTTCAGAGCTCAAGGATATGGCTCAAAAACTAACTGCTAACTGTTGGATATTATATCCGCGTTCATAATGGCCATAATTACAAACCAGCTTCAAGCTGAGGGACTTGTTGGCCTGGGAGTCCCTGCTATGGCTATTTTGCCTGAAGTATACTCCCCGCACAACTCTGACCACTCACTCAAACTGGCTGCCAGCTGCGCAAACCCACACAGCTGGAACCCACAGCCACCACCTCCAAATCAAAAGTCCTCCCCAAACCCACTAAAAAGAACCCAAAACGGCTACTCAGGGAAATGAGTCCCCTGAGGATGCCCCTGCAACACAAACGCAGGATATATCCACTGGTTATACCCCCTAGTGGATATAAGGACTCTTCGCCATAGCCGCTCAGGATTCCTCTCAACAGGAGCCTGCAGCAACCACACAAGGGGTACCCACACATCTGGGATCTTCCTCACTTGAGGAGATTGCCATTGAAGGGCACCGTCCCCCCAGGTGCACACTGCTTCTACCCCATTTCCCCATGCAACCGCCCCCCAAGTCCTACATTGCTTGTTGCACAAGTGCTGACTCAGTTGCACTCCTCACCCCCTCCCCAGATACCAATTACTACTGGGAACACCTCTACCATTAAGGGGGAGGATCAAAGTGCAGCTGAGAACCCACAGCATAGGGGTTACAATGTTCCTTCTCCTAGTGTAGCAATGGAGATTGGAACTTCTGGTAAGGCTTCCATCTCTCCTGTGTCAGCATATGATCAGGTTGTAGTTGGTACCATTACTAAGTCCTTACCAGAGGCAACTGCTGATGACAGACATAGTCCTGAGGCAGGAAGTCCCCAGTACCAAGACAAAGGGGCACATGCTACAACTGAGCTACACTCAGTGCATGTTCATCCTGATCCTATCAGGAGGTCAGATGATTCAGTATCTACTGCTGATGACCTGGGCTTCTTTTAAGATGTAATCGACCAAAACACCATCCTGGAAGAGGAGGTGAGCAGACTCAAAGAGCTGCTTGCCAAAACTTCTAAGGACCAAAGACCATCTGCCTCCCCAAACCCACAGATGGCACTTCATCTGAAGGTCTTCCAAACACTGAGCCACTCCCAACAACTAAGCCACCTGCCTCTGCTTCTGGCACTATTTCTCAGGAACAGAACCCCCTGAGCAAATAGTTGCTGTCCTTCAAAATTCCCTCCCTCTCATCACACCCATAATCACTGACATCGTGATTAAAGCCATTGATGAGAGGCTTTCCTCAGTTATAACCCTTTGATAGAGGAGGTTGTGGGAAAACACCTTTCTGGCAATCAACCCCTTGCAACCAATGCAACCAAAAAGGGGGAGATTAAGTCAATGAAAGGAAAAAGAAAGAGGAGTACAGAGGAAAAAGAAACAGAAGGGAGAGTTGTGGAAAAGGAGTTGGAGGTGAATGTGGAGACTGATAGGAGTTGGAAAAAGAAAAGCAACAACAACTGAACACCTATAAAAGAAAGAAAAGTGCTGATGATCAACCTACTGCTGAAGAAAAATCCTTGGAAGAGCTGGTAAAAGATGCAGATGACACACACAGCCGATCCATGGATAAAATCATTGAGCAACTCTTCAAGCAAGGTTTTGATATAGCCATATTAGATAGTGAGATCAGGAAGTTGGAAGTGGAGGAGATTCAAACCCGATGAGCTGGGTATGATGTACTGGAAAAGGAGAGATTGGAGATCATGATTTGTTTCATTGCCAAATACTTAGGAAGATCTTTGATGGAGATTCGCGCATGGAGCAGAGACAGTATTCTGGCTATAGCCACCAGAATCTGTCTGTCTGAGCACTTCCATAAGGGGATTATCATTGAAGCCCTTGATGAGGCTGGGGCTGGAAAAAGGTTTGAAATGGAAAGACTTACAAAGGCTAAACTCACAACAAAGATGCTGGAACAACCTTCCTTTCCACCCACTCAAAAACAGCCTACCCCTCAAATCTCCAAACCAATCTCAAAGCCCAAATCCAAACGTCCTCAACCTTCAAAACCAACTCCCTTACCATCTAAACCAACAGCCGATGATGCACCTAAGAAGAAGAAGAGAAGGGTGTTGAGGCTAGAAGAAGAAGAAGAAGAGGATGATGTGGAAGAAGATAGGCTGCCTTTGTCTGCAGTTCTAACATTGGCGAAAGCCAAACCTATGCCCATCACTCCCACCTCACAGATGGATGCTGTGAGAGTAAAGATTGAGGAAGAGGAGCAGCAAAAGTTTCATGATGATGAAATGCTGAAAAGCATTGACAAAACTTATGCTGCTTCGTCATCAATTATCAGTATGAAGAAAGAAACTCTGAGGTTGTACACTCTCGCCAACACATTTCAATATCAGAAGGAAAGGGTGAGAGTATGGCCTGATCCTAGGGTGGCTCACAGAATTGTAAAGAAAGACATTCCTTCGAGATACAAGGGTCAAGTCAAGAGGATCGTAGATGAAGAGATCACAGTGGCCCTTGTAGTATCACCTTGGGAGATTGTCGAAGATTTCAAGAAGGCCTACGAGACTAAACAACCACCCCGGGAGATGCTAGAAAATATAATTATTAAAAAGGGGTTAGTCTACAAGAGGCTTGAGAACTTCAAACAAAATGAGCTCAGTCTGTTACTCGAAGGAAATCATCCTGATGAGTTTGCATACAGACAGATTACAACAGTTGAGCTCAAAAATGGCAAACAGGCCAAGTACATCTCAGAGTTGTATGGGCGAGAATGATTGTTTGATGGTGAAGACGAGAACCTGACCATGGAAGAACAAATCATGTTTCTTAGAGCCTACACCAGAGAATCCTACAGGCTCATACACGGGAAGTAGATCTCATGAATGGGATAACTACTCTGTGTCCAGTTCCCCAAAACAGAGTTCCCATTCATATCTTCCCAAACAAATATCTGAGACTTCTTCCCAGGCACGAGCTTATATTGGTCATCTTCTCTACTGATCAAGAAGGAAAAAGACCAACCTTTTGCCAACAATAAGTGGGATAATAAATAAATTAGAGGTTCTGGCTACATTTGTTCAGGGGGATTTTGTTGGACCAAAAGAACCAATGAGCCAAGATCAGAAAACCTCTAAGTCCCACATGGTATCACAACAACTGCTGAAAGCTTCATCAGCAATCGACAAGTGCTGAAAACTTCAACAGTTGAAGATCAAGTGCTGAAGACTTCAACAGCTGAAGACTAAAGTACTGAAGTTCAACAGCTGAAGAACACAAGTGCTGAAGCTGAACAGCTGAAGAACACAAGTGCTGAAGCTGAACAGCTGAAGAACACAAGTGCTGAAGCTGAAGACCAAAGTACTGAAGTACAACAGCTGAAGAGTTTACAAGTGCTGAAGATCAACAACTGATGTACAATTTCTGAAGACAAAGACTGAAGACATCAGCTGATGATATCTACTGAAGTCATCAGCTGATGAAACGTCTGAAGTTCAAGTCTGAAGATCAAGTACTGAAGTTTCAGCAGTTTGTTACAACAGCTGAAGAGTACTTCTTCAGCAGTTGTGATATCAGTAGTTTTATGTTTTTACTTTCAGTAGTTTTGTAAAACGACTGAAGAGCTTGTTCTTCAGTCGTTGTAGTTTCAGTAGTTTTATGTTTTTCAGTAGTTATAGAAACTGATAACACTTAGTATTTTTGTAAGGATATGTCAGCTGTTTTGACATCTTCAGTAGTTGTGTTTCAGTTGTAATAATTCTATTAGATGTCACTATCAAGTGACATCAGCAGACGTCATATCTCTTATATAAGAGGTGTCAACCCAATTGTAAGTGTGACATTCTGTTACCACGAAAGCGAATATTGAATGAAATATATTTGCAGAATTCTCTCTCTATAACCGTCTTTGTTCTTCATTGAATATCGTTTCGTTCTTGTGAATTGGCTAATTAATTATTTGAATTCCGCTGCTATACTCTCAAATCAATCAAACGTAGATCACTGATCCTAACATTGGGCGTACCTGCACTACAAGAAAGTTAAGTTGAAATATCTACCCAAGCCGAAATGGTCTTGGGCTTTCCAATTTATCAACAATTGTAAATTGTTTATAATGGAGATTATTCAGATCAGGTCTATTTTTGATGAATTTACCAATTTTATTCTGAAAATTGTTTGATTTATTTTTATGAACATTCATACCATTCGATTGATCATCTTTTGAAATGTATTGATGTTCAACATTTTATTAGTCATACTTACAGATCTTGGTATAAAGTGTTCTTGGATGTTATGTTTGGAACTCATATAGTTGTTCTTAGGAAAAGATCTCAAACCTATATTAGTTTGATTAATGTCTCTTTCAAATCCATTAGTTTGATTTCTCAAATACTGTGGATTAGCAAATCCTTTGCTCATGTTTGATTTTGCAAAGTTTCTAGTGAGAGATCTACTTCTAAAGTAACAATCTGCAGTGTTGTGAGTCTTTTCATCACAATAAGTACAATATTTGTTATAATAACAATCTGCTGTTGAATGATTTATCATGTCACATATGTGATAGTACTTGTTGAAGTAGCACTCAGCAGTATTGTGATTTTTCATATCACAAATTTCACAGTACTTTTGTGGTGTTAAAAACAACTTTTTGTTAACTTTTGACAATTGATGATTTGTAACACAATTCAATGAAATTCCCACAAAGTAATCAAATCAAAACAAGATATCAATAAAATTCAAGTTTTCATTCATATCAAGCTAAGACAATTACAAGCATGAAAAACAGATTCGAATATCTTGTGTATTCATTTTTTTATCTACCTGCAAATCAAAGCTATTTATACTCAAAACACAAAGTAAAGGAACTAACAAATTACAGAGATAGTCCCTATACTATTACAAAATAACAAAAGACAAATAAAGACAACATGTTAATCTTTCTTAGAGCACTTAACACAAAGTCTTTCTGCATGCATGCTGCATAAGTACTGAAGAAGAATGCTTCAGAAGTTTCACACATGCAACAAAAATATTCAAAGTGTAAAATCTTCCGAAGCCAAGACCAATATCTTCCGAAGACAAAGATGAAGTCTTCCAAAGCTTCAAAGACAAAGTCTTCCGAAGCCACAACACTTGAAGACAGATTTCTTCCGAAGACTTTTAGTAACATGCTTTATTTGAGGTACTTTTCCATAAAGCTGGACCCCTTTCTGCTGCAACTCTATAAAGTCACCAACTTACATGAGTTGGTGAAAAGATTCATGCTTTTGGTAACTGTACATTGAGGTCTTGAGTTTGTAACTTTCTACTTCATGTACTTTATCCTTTTTGTAATAGATAAGGATGTGACCTATAATATGTCATAGTCACTAGTCAAAAGGCAATGTGCCTTTTGACTCTACAATTGATTTTGTTTGTGTCTAGTCAATTGTATCCAGCATTGCTTTCATTGTATAGCCGGCTATAGGATGTAGTATAAGTATCTCATGTTCTCGTATCTTTCTTTTATGCTTTGTAACACTTGTAATAGAACTTGAGAAAGCAATATACTGCATTCTTGAAAACCATACACTTGTGTATCTTGTTCTCTTGTTCTGTTTCATACTAAATTACTTGTGTTCTTAGTGTCTTATAGTGGTTAATCCAGTTCTCTATTTGCTTATGTTTAGTTACTCTCATCTTTGTGTTGTTGTGTTGTATTTGACCACCCTTCAACGGTCCTGCATTTGGTATCAGAGCTTTCAGGCTCTTGATAGAAGATCTCACCATCTTAAGATCCCTCACTCACACAAATACTAAACTTTTCAAAAGGCAGCCATTTCCAAGACTGATATGGAAAGTGGAACAATGAACAAATCCCCACTAATCACTCTTGATGACTTTGATACCTGGTACCTGAGAATGGAAGGTTTCATCAGGTCTCTAGACTCAAGAATGTGGGAGTCTTGAGAATGGACCTTACACACCTAGCACCCCTTCTGCTACTGGTGCTGGTATGATCCCCAAGGCTATGGCAAACTACTCTGATGAAGACAGGAAGAGAGTAGAGATTGATAGAAAAACCATGACAGTCCTTCAGACTACTCTTCCAAACTCTGTATACAGAGGTTTCAAGAAATGCAAAACAGCTAAATAGCTGTGGGATGCGCTGAAACTGATGTATGAGGGTTCCTCCAAATCCAAGGAGAACATGAAGGATCTCCTAAAGCAGTAGTTTGAAAACTTCACCTTCAAAACACGTGAAACCATGACTCAGCAATCCTCCAGGTATGTTGACATTATGGATACCCTTATGGATGAGGATTTCCTCTTGAGAACAGGGACATTGTAAGGAAGTTCATGTCCTCACTTCCTATGTAGTGGACACACTAGTGTGTGGTGATCAGGAGGACTGAGAATCTAAAAACTCTTACTTTGACAGAGTTATATGGATTCTCAATGGCTACCGGATGGAGATGAACATGCAAGGTTCATCTAGCAACTCCAACAATCAAATGGGTTCAGCCCTGCATGTGGTTGAAAGGGATAGCATAGAACCCCAACATCATCTCATATGCTATCCTAACAAACCACCTAAGGGCCCTTTAATCACCATCCCAGAGACACCAAGGAGAACTACACCCAAGGAAGCCCATTCCAAGAGACAAGTTCTTCTCAAGCCTTTGTGTCTTCTGATGAAAGTTGTGGCAGCTTTCTGTTCACCCTTGAAGATCTGGACTGTATCTATCCAGATGATCTGGAGTACATGGAGATAGTCCAACAGATGGATCTTCTCACTCATAGAGCCAAGAAGTTCTACAAGCGCATAAGAAGGAAGTTTCCAAGCAATGCAACTAGTGGAAAGTTTAGTCTGGACAAAGGCAAAGTCAAGTGTTACAACTGTAACTTGATGGGCCACTTTGTTAGGGAGTGTAAGGCACCTCGAACAAATGGTGGCCAAACATAGTCCATACCCATCTACACTAACAAAGCTCCCCAGAATGAGAAGCCAAAGCAACAGGCTGTTGTTGCTGTTGAAGATGAAAGCTTTGACTAGAGCTTTCAAGTGTAAGATGGTTCTCCAAACAAAGCACTAATGGCAGATCATGATGAAGCCAAGGTATTGGAACATCTTTGTACACCTGAATGCATTGCTAAAGTAAATAGATACAGGTCCTATAACTTGGAAATGAGATCTGATCTTGAGTCCTTAAACATTTTAAAAACTGATTATAGAAAGTCTGAATATATTATAAACTAAAGATAAATGACTTAGAGAAAACAATTTCAATTCTAAAACATGAGCATATAGATTTTAGGACTCAAATCAAGGATCTCATAACTAAGCTGACTGAGTGCTAGGCTGAGTTTGTGATCAGCAAAGCCAGGGCAAACAAGTGTGTTCTTGAAGAAGAGACGTTTAAGAACATGATATCCTCATCCCTGCACAACAAAGTGTGCTATCAAAACAAGTAGGGACTAGGATCAAATGAGATAGATCCTCCACACACAATCTTGTTTGTAAGATCACCTAGGTGTGGAACTTGTGAAGATGAGCTTCCTCAGATAGATCCTCTGAGTGAAGAGGATGAAGAAGTGATAGTAAAGAATTCCTCTAAGAAGAGTGAAGAGGAGGATTCTACGAAGGGCCACTATCCTTCTGAGGAGAAGAAGACTGTGATGACCAAGTCAATGAGGAAGAACTTGATCAAAAAGAGCAAAAGGAAAGCAAGGAAGGCTCAAGAGATCAAGGCTATTTTTGACTCCAAGCAGAAGCAAGTTTTTATTTCTGTAGGTTTTGAAGTGGTAAAGACTGAAGACATCAACCTAAACTCTTCTTCTAAGAGTTCTGGTTCTTGTTCAAATCATCTCAGTACCAAGAAGAAGACTAATCTGCTGTATACCACTACTACATAGCCTGGACCATCAAACTCCAAGAACATTCCCCAACCCAAAAGGACTATCTCAGCATCTGCGAATATGAGGGTGGAGAAGGGATGTGACCAAAGTCCGTCTTGCTCTCAGAAGGCTCTTGGGAAGAAGAAAATGGAGTGTGTTATATGTGAAAGTACTACTCATCTTGCTAAGGATGTCCATACAATCCTAAGGGTACTCTTCATATGATAAAACCAAAGGCTTCCAAGAGTTCTAAGAAGATTTATACTTTGGAAGGAAAATCTGTTTCCTTCGAAAGCTCCAAAACCAAGAAGAAGGCAAGTGGAAAATTTCCTTTAGAAGAAAAGTTGGTCTCGGAAGGAATGAATATTTCCGAAGCACTGAAGTCTGTTGTAGTGTGTGCAGAATCTTCTAAAGGTTTAGTCATCAAAACTTCCAAAGTATCAAAAGCTTCCAAAGTATTAAAGGTCAAGTCCAAGACTCCAAGGTGGTGTGGAAGTCTAAGAAAGACCAAGTGACTAAGAATTCTCCATCAACAACAGCTCAAGACCATCTTAGCACAACCATAGGAACTATTATTGTTGCACTACCTTCTATTTCACTTAGTGAGCCCAAGACAAGTAAGGCTTGAGTTTCCAAATGTAACCAATCACTTTATTGTGTAGGGACAACTCAAGACAAACAAAAATGTCTGGATCATTGATAGTGGCTGTTCCAGGCACATGATAGGCAATAGGTCATTACTCTAGAACTTTGAATGGATTGACGGAGGGCCAGTTGCCTTTGGAGGAGATAAAGGTAGTTACATTTCAGTAAGCTCAGCATTGAAAAGGTAAACTTTGTGAAGGAGCTTAGGTATAATCTTCTGAGTGTATCCCAATTTTGTGATCAGAGTCATAACATGCTCTTTACTAAGCATGAGTGTATCGTTCTCAAGCCTGGGTGGTCATTTCTCATGAGCCTATTTTGCTTAGAGCCCCCAGGAAAAAGGAACATGTACAAGATGGATCTGCAAGAAACATCTCCCTCTGGAGAAGTTTCATGCTTTCTGTCTAAAGTAAATAGTGATGAGTCTTTCCTATGGCATAAAAGAATGTGCCATGTAAACTTTAAAAACACGAATAAACTAATTAAGAATGATTTGGTAATTGGAATGCTAAAGAAAGAGTTTACAAGTGATGCCCATTGTGTTGCATGCCTAAAAGGGAAGCAACATAAGGTATCTCACAAGCCTAAGGAAAGGAACTCCATCACTACACCCTACACTTGTTACATATGAATCTTTTTGGCCCCACCTGTGTAATGAGTCTAGGAAGGACCTCTTACTGCTTAGTGATCATAGATGACTTTACAAGATTCACTTGGTTCTTTTTCCTTAGAATTAAGGATGAGACTTCTGAGATTTTAAAGAATTCCATCATAAAGATTGAGAATCAATCTGATCACAAAGTCAAAATTATAAGATGTGATCAGGGAACTGAATTCAAGAACCAAATCCTTGATGCATTTTGTGATGAAAAGGACATTACAAACAATACAATGCTCCCAGGACTCCTCAACAGAATGGTGTTATAGAGAGGAGAAAGAGGAAACTAATTGAAGCTGGAAGAACCATGTTGTCTGACTCTAAGTTGCCCATCACCTTCGGGGCAGAGGCAGTCGACACTGCCTGCTATTTTCAGAATAGAGTTTTAAAGTTAAGACTCATAGCAAGACTCCCTATGAACTTTGGCACAACAGGAAACCTTTCATTGGTTTTCTCAGGTCATTTGGTTGTCCTTGCACCATCTTGAATACCAAGGATCAAATTACCAAATTTGCTGAGAAATCAAATGATGGACACTTCATTGGGTACTCTACCCAAGCTAAGGCTTACAGAGTATACAATCTCAGAACTAGAATTGTTGAGGAGTCAACAAATGTGACTTTCAATGAACACACACCTTGTGTGGCTGGTTCTAGTCCTGATTGGCTCTTTGATCTTGATTTAGTTACCAACTGTTTTAACAAATCTGTGAGACTGTTTTAGGATCTATAGAAAATTAAAATACAGGTGATCCTGATCCAAGATTTGAGCTGACAAGACCTTCAAGTAACACATCTTTAGTTCCAGTTGGGACTACTTCTGCAAATGTGGTTTCTATTAGTACCACAATGACAAAATCAGCTGATACATCTGGTATGCCTTCAAATTCCAACTTAGAGGCTCCACAAATAGATAAAGATGCTTCAATTGCAGAAGACAATGATGGTAGTGGTGACAGTGATTAAGACTTTCTTGATGCTGATAACCACTCTATAGATGACAACATTAATGATGTCACACACTCCTTGGATCAAGTCTCTCTTGATAAGTGTGCTGATGTGATGGGTGAAACATCTATGTCAGATCCAATTTTGGAACTTTATCCTCTTCCTCATGGGAAGACTACCATTGGAACCAAATGGGTGTTTAGGAACAAGAAGGATGATAGAGGATTCATCATCAAGAATAAATCTAGAATAGTTGTTCAAGGATATACACAAGAAGAAAGAGTTGACTACATGGATGTCTTTGCTCCTGTAGCAAGACTGGAAGCTGTTAGGATATTCCTGACATTTGTTGCATCCAAGAACTTCAAGGTTTTTCTACTTGATGTTAAGTGTGCTTTTCTCTATGGAGTGATTGATGAAGAGGTGTATGTCAAACAACCACCTAGTTTTGTAGATCCTGATCATCTGCTTATGTTTGCAAGCTTGACAAAGCTCTGTATGAGCTGTATTAGGCACCGAGGAAGTGGTATGAGACACTATCTTAGTATCTTTGCAAGCATGGATACAGGAGAGGTATTATAGATGGAACTCTCTTCATCAAAGGATAGGGAAATGACATATTTCTAGCTCAAGTATATGTGGATGACATCATCTTTGGTTCAACTAATCCAAAGCTCTACAAAGACTTTGAGAAGCTCATAAAGGACATATGTGAAATGAGTGCCATAAGGGAACTCATTCTTTCTGGGAATTCAAGTGAAGCAAGTTCAAGATGGCATTTTCATTAGTCAGTCAAAGTATGATCAGGACATACTCAAGAGGTTCAACATGACTGATTATAAGATTGCTAAGACACCCATAGCTAGAAACCACTCCCTTGGATCTGATCTTGAGGGGGAGTGTGTAGATGAACACTTATATAGGGCTATGGTTGGGTATTTTATGTGTCATACTGCTAGCATGCCTGATATTATGTTTGCCACTTGCATCTATGCAAGATATCAAGCCAACCCTAAGATGTCTCATGTTATCACTGTCAAAAGAATTCTAAGATCCCTTAAGGGTGCTTCAACACTTGGTTTATGGTATCCTAAGAATCCTGACTTCAATCTGTATGCTTACATAGATAGTGATTATGATGGTTGTAAGATGACTGCAAAGTCTATATCTGGGGGATGCTAGTTTGTTGGTGGCAGGTTTGTCTCATGGCAATGCAAGAAACAATCCTGTGTCTCTGCATCAACTACTGAAGCTGAATACATTACTGCTGCAAGCTGCTGTGCTCAAGTGCTTTGGATTTAGAATCAGATATGGGTTCAACTTCAAGGAGACTCTTATTCACATAGACAATAATAGTGCTATCTTAATCACAGAGAATCCTGTGCAGCACTCAAGGACCAAACACCTCAACATCAGGTATCATTTGTTACCGAGGTAATTATGAAAAGGGGTTAATTAAACTAGTCACAGTTCACACAGATGAACAATATGCTAATCTGTTTAGAAAGGCTTTTGATGAACAGAGATTTAAATATCTTGAATCAGCTATTGGGATGATTAACTTTGACTAGTTTTTTCATAAAACTAATTCTTATTATTTATTAAAACATGTGTGTCCTAAGTTGTCTAATTCATCATTTTTATAAGCTCTTGTTTTTTTGGATGAAAATCTTTTTGAAGACTTTCCTTAGATTTATGAAAATTTCGACCTTTCGGAAGTTATGTTTTTAACTTCGGAAGAAATTTATGCTTTTAAAACAAATAACTGCCCGAGTAGTTTACCTTTGGAAGAAATTTCTAAAATATCTTCTGAAGCTTAAAATTTTCTTTGACACTTATATGTTTTCAAGGACTTTTTTCTTCCAAAGCAAACTATTTCTCAGAAGCTTTGTTCTTAAACAAAACTTTCAAGTTTTGACTTTCTTCCGAAGTCAAAATCTTCACAACTCTTAGGAAAATCTTCCAAAGTCATTTTAGCTTTGGAAGCTTTTTCATTTAAAACTTCTGAAGATAATTTACCTTCGGAAGCTTTTTGATTTCAAGAAAACTACTTTTTGAGCAAAAGTAAACAACTTTTTTAGAGGTGGGACCGATATCCGGATTTCAAAGTTTATCTTCTTTTATTAAACTTTATCTGAAATCTTTTTTCACATATAAGACTAATGGTTTCCCCCTCTTTCTATCATCTGCTTCTTCCTCCAAACCTAAAACCCCAAATTTTCTCTGAAATTTCTTTCATCATCCTTAAGGTACCTCCCAATGCCTACCCCGTTAATAGAAATGACCCAAACTTTACCATGCAGCTACACATGCAACACAACCAGGTTGCTCTATTAAGCTCTGAGAAAGATCCTCATTTCTCAAAGGTTTGTCGCTTCTTAGCTTTGTCCAACTACTTCACCTCCCTAACCATTGATCCTCCACTCTATGAGGATCATCTGCTTGAATTCTAGAAGACCTGCCAAGAGTTCATAATGGATGGGGAGAAGGCACTGTCTGCCATAGTGCAGGGGAGAACAGTCTTCATCACTCCTGCCATCATCAACATGCATCTTCAGCTGGATGATGAAGAAGGTGAGGTGTTCTTCCCAAATGAAGCTGTCAATCATTCTTTTGAGCAGATGGGGTATGAGGGAAATTACTCAGTCAAGACCTTCAGGAAAGGGAAGGTCTCATCCCAGTGAAGATTCCTGCTCCATGTGGTTATCAACAGCTTATCAAACAACCATGGTGGATAGGACTAGATTCCTAAAGATCTCTCCTTCATTATCCATGGAATGATTCAGGGGGTCAAGTTCAGGTATTCTCAATTTGTTTATACTAATTTGCTTGCAAACTTGGACTCCTTAGAATATTACATGTTCCCTATATATGTCCAGTATATCTTAACTATGAACTGGGCTCACAGTTAAGGGAAACAGGTAACATTCTTAAACTGGGACAGATGAAGCCCGACATCTTTAAAATACTGAGAAAGCCCACTGTTGGCTTCTCTGGGGTAGAACAGCCCTGGTCCCAAAATGTTAGAGCTCATTGCTCAAGGTGACAACCTAGCAGCACTAGCTAGTCTTGAACCCACACCTGCTACATCCCAACCACCTGCACAGCCACAAACCACCCTCACCTACCAAAGAAAATCCAAACGAACCCCTACTCAGACTATTCAGTTTGTGGAGGCCCCTATACACTCACCAATATAGGAGGAAGTGGACACTAAAGCTGCCAGTTCTCCTGAGTAGACCACTCCCATCTCTTCAAGGATTAGTGCTGAGGTTTCTCATGCTCGGCTTGACAAGCTCCTTAGCCACCTTTCTCAAACTGCCTTAAGCCATCACTCTGAGTCTCAGCACTCTGGTGATCAACCTTTAGGGGACTATTACCATCGCCAGCCTTTAAATCTCAACCAACCAATCCCCAACCTGATTTCTACACTGATGAAGATCTAGGTTTCAGGGAGTACCATGATTCTCTCTTCTTTTCCCCCTACTCAAAGAGAGATGAGTGCTTTTGAGGCTCCTATTTCTAGCCCCCATCAGTCACCTACTACTGAGGTGGACACTTCTGAACCTGTTCAGGATGTTCATATGGAAGAGGCTATCACTTTTGAAAGTGATTACATCATTAAGACCTCAACCATGGCAACTCAGCTCACAGACATGTCAACTGAGATTGCCAGTGAGCAGAGGAAATCCAGTAGCTAAGAACCTGAAGCTGGTGGTGAGAGTGAGGACTTTGGTCCAATCATCTCATCCCCCAATGATTCTTCTGATGAATATGAGGGTAACTTAAGACTAAAGGTGCAAAAACTATCTCAAACATGCACCTATTTAGTCTCCAAGGTTAGTCACCTTGAATCTCAAGTGACTACCTTGCAGAACAGGGTCAATGATCAGCAACTTTAGTGTCATATCTTAAGAAAAACTAGCTGGGAGACCTTTAAGAAGAGCTCAACCAAGAACACAAGAACCTGTGGATGTGATTGACCTAACTCTTGGCTCACCTATGCAACTGGGTTATGCTACCAAAAAGGGGAGAAAGTCATTATAGCTACAGAACCTGGGAGTTCTCGAGAGACAATGGACGCTGAGGACTCACCATCCTCACTTGTAATTGTGCATTCTCTGCAACCTCCTCAAATTCACATTGATATGGACTACATAGGTTCCTTCATACAGAGTTTGTTTGAGGATAGGATACCAAGGGCTATGTCATATCCACCATCTTCCAACCACATCATTGGATGGAGGTATGACAACAATAGGAAAGCCCTAATCATATAAGAGTTCAAGGGCAGCAGGAGATCTTCAACTTTCAGACCTTCAACTTCTATGAAGGTCTGGATTTAGTTAGCACGCCACTTGTCAATCCAAGCCAATCAAGACAAGCTGACAAGTTGGCCCAAAGAATCAAAGATATGATCATTGTAGAGTTTAGGCAATATCAACGGTCAACTGGGTGTTGAGGCAGACCCTAAGATTAGATTCATAGGGGAAACCTTGACTGAAGGCCTAGTGATAGAACCTGAGAGCCTTGACTTATGAGGAGATTGAGGAGGAAAAGAGAGAGAGGAAAAGGAAGCTGAGGGGAGAAGTTCCTCTTCTGGGTCTACAAGACTCATGGAGACTGCCATCAAAGCTGCCCCCAGACCAGATACTTAGAATGATGAGTTAAGGGTAGTCAGGATAAACTATCTACAGACAAGGAACTATGACATAGACAATGTCATATCTCTCCCCTTGGAGGAGTTAAATGAACTGGTTAACCTGGAAAGGTCAATGGAGAAGAAGGAGGCAGAAGATGCAGAGCTTCTAGTACAATTGAAAGAAGATAGAAGAAAGAAAAGATTGTACAAGCATGTGCCTACCCTCTCCCCGTTCAAGAAAGTGTTGCACAAGAGTATGCGGTTCAACAAGAACCTCAGGAAGATAATGAAGAAGATAGGATCAAAATGATCAACTACCTGAGTGTCACAGGACTCTATCAGGCAGAAGCACTTCTTCCCTTATCCTATGACTACATTAAGTTTGAGTATCTTAAACCACTTGAACTTGAGATAGTCAAGGAAAGAAAGACAACCAAAAGAAAGCTAAGGGAAGAAGCTGCTAAGTCAAGAGACATCATCCATAAAAGCATGAAGAAATCTGCTGACAGGCAGAGGATGATAAGCTTCTTGAAGCTGTATGAATTCTCTGAAGGAGACATGGCCCCATGTCTCTATCCACTATGGATGAGCATATCAGGGTGATCAAGCAGAAGATCAAGAGTGTAGAGCTGGTTGACTTACATTCCCCTCCAAGTCAAGCCCCACCTCAAGTGGAGGTTAAGGTTGAGTAACCAAAGACATCATAACTTGGACCTCCTACTGAATCTCAGCAAGCTTTATCTTCTGATCCACAGAGGATCAAACTCACTCTCAATCTGAACCTGTAAGAGCAGAAGACCCACTGAGAAAGACAATGAAGATCAATCCGGTAATGCAAGCCAGTCTTCTTAGTTGAAAGTTGTAAAGAGAAAGAAAAGGATGGCTTCTAAACCAAAGCCAAACAAGAAGAAGAAGACTGCATCCTTTTCTGAACCTCAGATGAGTCCGAACATCTTGAGGATGTGAAGCCAGAGGATGCTCCATCATCTCCCATTCTAATAGCTCCTCTAGAATTAGAAAGACCCATCCTGTCCTGGACATACACTACAAATCTAGAAAGGTGGCATGTCATTAGAGATCATGGCCTTAAGAATGTCTACACTTGGAAAGACATGTTTTAATTGCCTCTGCATGATCTCCTTGACATGAGAAGATACTTTGATAATCTGAAGGATCCTGGTCATCTTATGAAGAAAGGGCTGGTTATCATCCTAATGAGGACTGGTTATATCTGAAGTCTTCAAGAGTTTTGGTAACATCAGCCTAGGGGGAGGTTGTAGAGAATATGTATAGAGGCTGAAGCAACCAAAGTCTTTCTGCATGCATGCTGCATAAGTACTGCAGAAGAATGCTTCGGAAGTTTCACACATGCAACAAAAATATTCTAAGTGTAAAATCTTCCGAAGCCAAGACCAATATCTTCCGAAGCCAAAGATGAAGTCTTCCGAAGCTTCAGAGGCAATGTCTTCCGAAGCCTCAACACTTAAAGACAAATTTATTCTGAAGACTTTTAGTAACATGCTTTATCTGATGTACTTTTCCATAAAGCTGGACCCTTTCCGCTGCAACTCTGTAAAGTCATCAACTTACATGAGTTGGTGAAAAGGTTCATGCTTTTGGTAACTGTACATTGAGGTCTTGAGTCTGTAACTTTCTACTTCATGTGCTTTATCCTTTTTGTAATAGATAAGGATGTGAGCTATGGCATGTCATATTCACTAGTCAAAAGGCAATCTGCCTTTTGACTCTATAATTAATTTTGTTTATGTCTAGTCAATTGTATCTAGCTGGCTTTCATAGTATAGCCGGCTGTAGGATGTAGTATAAGTATCTCATGTTCTTGTATCTTTCTTTTATGCTTTGTAACACTTGTAATAGAACTTGAGAAAGCAATATACTGAATTCTTGAAAATCATACACTTGTGTATCTCGTTCTCTTGTTCTGTCTCATACTAAATTACTTGTGTTCTTAGTGTCTTATAATGGTTAATCCAGTTCTCTATTTGATTAAGTTTAGTTACTCTCCTCTTTGTGTTGTTGTTTTGTATTTGACTACCCTTCAACGGTCGTGCACCGCATCCTTAAAATCTTGAGGAAGCCAACAGTTGGCTTCTCAGCGGTTGAAACCGCCCTTGTCCTAAAAATGTTAGCCCTCATTTCTCAAGGTGACAACCTAGCAGCACAAGCTAGTGCTGAACCCACACCTTCAACATCCTATCCACCATAATAACCACAAATCGCCCTCACCTACAAAAGAAAATCCAAATGAACCCCTGCTCAAACTACTAAGTCTATACAGGCCCCCATATACTCACCAATATAGGAGAAAGTGGATACTGGAGCTCCCACTTTTTCTGAGGAGCAAACCACTCCCATTACTTCAATAATCAGTGTTGAGGTTCCTCATGCTCAGCCTAATAAGATCACAAGCCCAAATTCCTTAAGCCTTCACTCTAACTCTCAACACTCAAGTGAACACCCTTCAAGGGAAAGCTACCATCCCTAACCTTTGGATTTAAACCAACCCATTCTTAACCTTGACTTCTAAATTGATGAAGGCTTAAGTTTGAGTGAGTACCATGACTCTTTCTTTTTTTTCCACTTCTCAAAGAGAGACGAGTACTCATGAGTCTCTTATGTCTAGCCTACATCAGTCACCCATCACTGAGGTGGATACTTCTAAACTTGTTCAGGATATCCATATGGAAGAGGCTCTCACTTTTGCAAGTAATTACATCATTCAGACCTCAACTATGGCAACTTAGCCCATTGACATCTCAAAAGAGGCTGTCAGTGACTAGAGGAAATCCCACAGCCAAGAACCTGAATCTGGTGATGAGAGAGAGGACTTTGGTCCAATCATCTCATCCCCCAATGATTCTTCTGATGAAGATTGGGGAATTTTAGGCGAAAGATGCAACAACTGTCACACACATGCACATATTTATTCTCTAAGGTCAGTCATCTTGAATCTCAGGTGACTACCTTGCAAAATAAGGTCAATGATCAGCAACTTAAGATTTCTTATCTTAGGGAACAACTAGCTGGGAGACCTTTAAGAAGAGCTCAACTAGGAACACAAGAACCTATGAGTATGATTGACCTAACTCCTAGCTCGCCTATGCAAGAGGGTGATGCTACCAAAAAGAAGGAGAATGTCTTTACAGTTACAAAACCTGGAGTTCTTTAGGGAGTATGGACATTGAGGACTCACCATCCTCACTTGCAATTATGCATACTCAGCAACTTCCTTAAGTTCATATTGATGTGGACTACATAGACTCCTACATTCGGAGTCTTTTTGAGGAATGTATACCAAGGGCAATGTCATCTTCACCAACTTCAATTTACATTATTGGGTGGATGTATGATGAAAACAGAAGAGCCCTTATCATTCAAAGAGTTCAAGGGCAGCAAGAAGTCTTCAATTTTTAGACGTTGAACTTCTATGAAAGTCTTGATCTTGTCAGCATGCCACTTATCAAACAAAGCCAATCCTAACAAGCTGACAAGCTGGCTTAAATAATTCAAGACAGAATCATTGTAAGTTCAGCTTCAGAAGGAGACTAAGGCAATAAGGCTGTATCATTGGTCAACTAGATGTTGAGGCAGACCCTAAGATTAGCTTCATAGTGGAAACCTTAACTAAAGGCCCAGTGGTTGAACCTGAGAGCTCTATCTCACCATCACTACTACAGAGGTTCATTCCCCTTATGAGACAAACCTGCTGTTGATGGTGCATCTGAACTCTCTCTTGTTAGAGCTTAGAAGCTACTCCAAGCAATGAAGGCCAAAACTCTCTCTCCACCCTAAGTCACAAAGATTTGTGAGTGACAAAGGGAAAAGAAAAATGACTTATGAGGAGATTGAGGAGGAGGAGAGAGAGAGGAAATAGAAGCTGAGGGGAGAAATTTCCTCTACTAGGTCTGCAAGACTCATGGAAGCTGCTATTAGGGCTGCCCCGAGGCCAACCACTCATGATGATGAGTTAAGGAAAGTTAGGATCAACTACTTGCAGACCAAGAACTATGACATTGATAATATCATCTCCCTCCCCTTAGATGAATTAAATGAACTGGCTAACATGGAAGTGTCGAAGGAAAGAAAGGAGGTAGAGGATGCAAAGCTACTTCTTCAATCAAAGAAGAAAGAAGAAAGAAAAAAGAAGAAAGAAGAAAGAAAAGACTGTATAAGCAGTGCCTACTCTCTCTTCCAGTTCAAGAAAGTCTTGTACAAGAGGATGTGGTTCCACAAGAACCTTAGGTAGACAAAGAAAAAGATAGGATCAACATAATCAACTACGTGAGTGCAAAAGGCCTCTATCAGGCTGATGCACTATAATCCTACCTGAGTGCAAAAGGCCTCTATCAGGCTGATGCACTTCTTCCCTTACCCTTTGATTACATTGAGTTTGAGTACCTCAAATAGCTTGAACTTAAGATAGTCAAAGAAAGAAAGATCACTAAGAGGAAGTTAAGGGAAGAGGATGCAAAGTCAAGAGCCATCATCCAGAAAAGTATGAAGAAGTCTGCTGATAGGTAGAGGATGATGAGCTTCTTGAAGCTGTATGGATTCTCCGGAAGGAGACTTGGCCCTATATCTTTGTCCATTATACGGATGAGCACATCAGAGTGATCAAGCAGAAGATTCAAAGAGGTGAACTTGTTGACTTCCCTCCCTACCAATTCAGGTCCCTCAGGAAGTAGAGATTAAGGTTGAACCATTAAGGACAACACAACCTGAATCTCCTGTTGAGCCTTAGCAAGCTTCCACTTTTGATCCAGTAAGGTTCTATCCCCTCTCAATCTGACAATGTGAGAGAGGAAGACCCAACTGAGAAAGATAAAGAAGATCAATCAGGTGTTGCAGGCCTGTAACGCCCGGTTATTTTTTTATAGACAAGGAAAGAAGAATAAAGTGAAGTAAAAAGAACGCAAAGAAATAAAACCCAAGTCTAGGGGTTAAAAGTGACAAAAGGACAAAAAGTTTAAAAGTTGGTGATAAAGTTGGTATGGCCGCCATATGTCACACACATCACTAATCTTCGTATTTTAGAGAGAGAAAGTTGCAAGTGCAACAGAGAACTCTCAGTTTTTGAAGGAAGAACAAGAAGAATTTGAATTCAAGGTAAGAATTCACGTGTTCATGATGTTCTTGACTGGTTCTATCCTCAGGTTTATGCTTATGTGTGTTTGTATGTGTTCGGGTTTGTTTTTTTGTGGGTTTCTAGGCAGTTGAACTCAATTGCAAATGAGTTTGGAAGAAGCCATACTCAAGAGCTGCAAACGTGAGTTCTAGAACCCCTCGTTTACTAGTTTTTAACTGTTTTGGGGCTGGAAATACACGAATGTATTTTTCATTAACTGGGTTTTGGACCCGTATGTTTGATTGTGTGTATATTGAATTTATGATGTGATGTGTGGCTATGTTCATGCTTGATGATGTATGATGGCATTTCTAAGGCTAGATGGCAAGACGTAAGCCTAGAACATGATGGATGGTGATTGGGAGTAAAATCCGATGTTCAAGGCTCATAGTTCAGTTTTAGAATCGGCCTAAGTATACGGAAGAAATGCGGATGAGTAATGGAACTCAATGCGGATGAGCAGTTAATACGGATAAGCAGTTAATGCGGATGAGTATTAGATGAAATGCGGAGGAACATTGACTAAGTATGGGAAATATGGATAAGTAAGGTCAATGCGGATGAACAGGAACAAATGTGATGTGCAGTTAATGCGGATGAGCATTAACTATTAAGTAAGTCAATGCGGATGAGTAATCGAAGTCAATGCGATGAGCAGTTAATGCGGATAAGCATTAACCACTAAGTAAGTCAATGCAGATGAGTATTAGATGAAATGCGGATGAACATTGACTAAGTATGGGAAATGCGGATGAGTAAGGTCAATGCGGATGAACAAATGTGGAGAACTATAGCAAATGTGGATGAACTATAGCGAATGCGGATGAACACTTAGAATGTTTTATGACTTTCTGGGGAAAAAGATGAATGTAGGCTTTGACTTGGGATGTTCCCGGGGGTTCTTGTAAGCTGGCTTTTAAGGTCATAGATGTTATGATGGTATGTATGATGTATGTTATGTATGTATGATGCGCTATATGATGATGTTGACTTTTGATGTTGATGTTCCTTATTATGTATGATTATTTTCCCTTGGCTTATGTTGAATGTTAATAAATGAAATGAAGTATTACGTAACGTAAAGTGGAAGATAATGAAAAGAGGAACGAAATGATGAATGCATGCATTAATGAAAAAATGAAAGTATGAAGGCTTGCAAGCAAAATGTAAGGAGGTTCACACCCAATGAAGGGTGTTAGCTAAACCATGTGCGGGGTAGCTACCCCAAAAGGATGCACACTAGGGCTCGATCTATGAGATTTAGCATATATATGGAGGTTCATACCCAATGAAGGGTTTTAGCTTAATGGGTGCGGGTTAATTACCGCAGAAGGATTCACACTGGGGTACAATCCTTGTGATTGACCATATGTATGGGACCCTTGCCGCTCACCCTAGGTAATTGGAGTCAGCTTTTTGCACCACGTTTGGGGTCTATGAAAGACCTCAGGCCCAGTACCGGCTTTATGCATGATTATGGGGTGAAGCACATGGCATTGGTCCAAATGAAAGTAAAGATGTAATGATGAATCTACGGAATGAACGAACGAATAATGAAGATAATAACGATATTATCTATGTGTGCATACGATGTGTGATCACATGCAAAAGTAATGAACGGTTCAATGAAAGTAAAAGTATTTTTATTGTAAAACTTGAACTCACTCAGCAACACTGACTTTTTATGCATTTTCCAGTTGGCAAGTGAGCATTGCTTAGGATGGTACGGGGCAGCTACTTGGCATTTTGGATGACATTCTTTTGATAATGTTTTTGCATTGTAATGCGAACAAATGGAAATGTGTAATATATATTGTATTAACTTGCAAAGTAGTTATTATGAAATGAAAAGTTATTTAATTGTTCCGCTATGATGTTTTTATGAAAGTTAAATGTAATTTTATGTTTTGTGACCAATGATTGGCCAGCTGTAAGCATCCCGGGAACGGGGCCTTACAAGTCGGTATCAGAGCCTAAGTTTAAGTAAAACAAGTAGATTTTCAAAATAAACGTAAACTTAAACTGAAAATGGGACGGTAAGGGAAGGGATGCCAGTCCGAGTAGCTACGTGCGATAAGGTATTTTCATAATGATTAACCGGCATTATGTGCACATGTTATGTGGTTATGTGTTGCTAGTAGATTTAGATACTTATGTAGTTAGGACAGGTAATGCTCGGGGTATGAAGTGTAAAGTATGTGCTGATCACAACTGGCCACTGTAATTAGGGACTTACTATACCTGACATAAACTGAGCTGTTCCCTTGAATGATCCTGTTGGTGTTTGAATCTTTCAGCGTGTGTGTAAGGATGGCTGGTAGTAGATCATCTAAAGCTTCATGTGGTGGAGGTCGTGGTGTTGAACCACAGGTCACTAGAGGAAGGCCTAGGCCGAAGGGTGGTTCATGAAGAACCAGAGACCCCTCATCCGAAGGGTGGTGATGAGAGTGCTAATTGGAGAGCCTCAGTGAAGGAGGTGGTTGTGGAGGAAGTACATCAGGTCACGCAGACGATCCTATCGTCTATGTTGACTGAAGTGATAAAGGCTGTTAGAAATGGGGAAAGAAGGGAGAGGAGTAGACCTACGGGCAAAAGGAGACAGCCTGAGACTGAGACGGTTTTGTCAAATGACCAAGAAAAAGGGAAGAAGAAGAGCCTACGTCAGAGGTGGCACGAGGCTTTAACTACGGGGCCTTTAAAAGGTGCAAGACGCCTAGTTTTGATGGTAATTGTAACACCCTGAAATTTTATTTAAACAAAAGGAAAAGAAAAGTAAGTGGAAGGAATGGAAATTGTGCACAAATGGAGGGGGAAAAAGTGCACAGTGTACAAATCTTATTATTTTAAGATTTTAAGGGCATGGTCGTCCATATCAAGTAGAAAGCTGCTTTTCTCTCGGAGGAAGAAGAAGAGAGAGAGAGCCCGGTTCTAGAGAGAGAAAGAGGAAGAAGAAGCTAAAAAGGTAAGTCTTCTTTTGTTTGAGCTGGTTTCAGCTAAGTATTGAGTTCTTGACCGAAGTTCTCGTTGCTTAGAGTTTGTTTCGGGATTAAAAGAGCTGAATCGAAGTGGGTCTTAAGGAAGAGTGTTGTTCAAAAGCTGCTCAAGGTGAGTTTCTAGAACCCTTTTTTTTACTGGTTTTCAACTGATTTGGGGCTATTATGCATACTAAGTAAACTTTTGAAAGCAAAACCGTGGGTTTAGCCTTATGTTCGAATGTCGTATGTATTTGTATGTTATAGTGATGATATGGGTTAGTGATGATATTTAGCATGTTAGATGGCCTTAGTATGTTAGATTGTGTTTGGGTATGCTTAGAATGATAATCTGGTGAAATTGGTAGCATAGAAATGTTGATACATGTTTGTCCCTAGATCATGATATGTGATGTAATAGATCTTGTTTGGTATGATTAATGAATGATATTGATAGTCTGTTGGTTATAATGTTTAATAGTTCATTAATGAGTCGTGATGAATTGATTGGGTTATGATTACTTGAATGATTACATATAATATTATATTAATAATTAAAACATTCAAACTAACTTAATGAAGTTCTCATGCGAATGGCTCATGCGAATGAACCATAAGCATGAAGAACTTCACACGATTGACTCAGTCGCACGACTGGACCAGGAGACTGGATCAGTCGTACGACTGTAACATAAGATTGGCTCAGTCGCACGACTGAACACTTAGTCGCACGAATGAACCAACCGCATGGTTCAATCCCACGACTGAACCAGACTAATGGTTCAGTCGCACGATTGAATAATACCAACCTATAAATATAACTCAATTCGTGAAAAATAAGGACACTCGATCAAGTACGATTCCAGACGAACCCTAGCCGTCCAGAAACCTTCCAAATCGTTCTCCAAGTTCATAGAACACATTAGATCGATTCCTTATCGATTTCTAACGTTAGTTTCAATCCTTGATTGATTCTTCGTGTGTTCTCACTGATTGGATCGCCAATCAAATTGGATTCCGCACTATTTGATCTAGTATACAGTGATCTCTAGGTATTTCCGTCAAATACCAGGTCCTGCAAGTGGTATCAGAGCTATTGGCTCTTTTCGTGTTGATTCAATCAAGATTGCATAAAAGTTTGTGTTTTTGCACTGAAAATGCAATCTTTGGAATCAAAAGTGATCTTGGAAGTTCCCTGCTCATCGAAGTTTGGTTTCTATGGACTTAGGCGATTAGAACTTGTGAAATTTCGAATCTTTACGGCTGAAACTCGTCAAACCTAGAAATTTTCGCAAAACAGCAGCTTCAGTCGCACGAGTGACTCATTCGCAAACTGGACTCCATTCGCATTGCTCATACGCACGATTGGACCTAGTCGCACCCTCATTCGGCCGACTGAACCGTTCGTTCGCATAGCTCATACGCACCAGATTCATTTGCACGACTGAACAATCGCCCTGTTCAGCCGCACGATTGAACCAATCGCAGAGCTTATACGCACGATTAGCTCATTCGCATCCTTCAGTAGCATCAGTGAAAGTTTATTTGATTAGATTATAAGTTTATTAGTCATGGAAGATTAGATGTCAACCTTTACTGCTAGGAAGGACTCAAGGATACAGAACCTGCTGTTGCTGAGAGTGAGGTGGGGAATCACAATAAAACACCAAAGCTTTGACTTTAGATGAGTTTCCCCACTGGAAACAACGTTTTGAGATCTACCTTAATGGAGTAGATCCTAATCTGTGGGAAGCCATCAAGATAGGTTATAGTACACCGGTGGGAGGGAGCTGATGGAGTTAAGCTAACATTAAGCGGGATGACAGACGCACAGAAAGTAAAGTAAAATGCAGAGAAAAGAGTGTATGCATTGATCACTCAGTCTATCCCCAAGACATATTCCACCAGTATTCAGAGAACAAGCAGTCCAAGAACTGTGGGATGCTAGAGAAGAGATATGATGGGAATGCATCATTGAAGGCAATCAAGGCAAAGGAGTTAAAGAAGGAATTCCATAACTTCTCATCAATTGGTAATGAAAGTTTGGACGAAGTCATAGACAGATTCTACCACTTCATGAGGGAATTGCATACACATGGAGTGGACTACTACCATGGAAGAGAAAGTAAGCAACTTCGCAGACGGATTGCCTGATAGGTGGGCTACATTCGTGTCTAACCTGAGACAGAATGGAATCCTTGTAAAGCTGGATATAAATGATGACTTAAGTTGCGAGAGAGGAAGCATAAGGATGAAGTATAGAGCTCAGAAGTCTTCGTAAACACAAAATCCAGCTTTATACAACGCCACGCCTCAAGCTAAGACATCTGGAGCACCCTCCAGATGCTTTTGTGTCTAGCTCGTCAGGTCCTTCACATGCTTCTCCTTCTGGATCAGACACGTCTGGGTCATCATGTACCCATCATATTGGATCAGAAGTAAGCGCTACCAAAACGAAGATCGAGAACCTCGGTAATGTTACCGTGGAAGTAGCTAGAGAGCATATGGATCTTTTAGCAGCAGTGGTTCATTCATATGATGGACTTGTTGCCGGGAAGATTGGAAACTGCCATCTGGCAGATGAGGACTACGAGCAGGTGGATGAGATGGAGCTTGAGAGAATGGATATAATGTGGGCCTTAGCAAGTGCTGTCCGGAGGGCGAAGAATTTGTGAAAAAGACTAGACAAAATTGGTTGCTACTAAGGATACCACCTTGGCTTCGACAAGAGTAAAGTGACCTGCTTTAACTGTGGAGAGAAAGGGCACTTCAAAAGAGAATGTGTCAAGCCAAAGAAGACGGGGAATGGGAACCGTTTCTCATCCTTTACTCGCAAGACAAGCAAGCCTCTAGTTCTACTTCATCAAACAAGGATCCAAAAGCCTTAACTGCTCATGATGAAGGACAGGATTGGAGTTTCAGGTTTGTCTCACCAGGAGAATCTAACATTGCCAGTGTTGAGGATATTGATGATGATTCTGCGAGTGAAGGTGATATAGCAGTTGAGATAGCAATGTCACATAGTGAAGAGAAACAACTGCAGCCGAGGTCAGTTACAACCAATTGAGGAAGTTTCACATCAGAGACAGAAAAGCCAGAATCACAGTCGCAGAATCATCTGATGCTGCACTGATGGCTAACTCTTCTGAACCAACTCAGGTAAGTACCACTGACCAAATTTTTAATAACCATGCTTGTTCTGATTGTGACACTTTTAGGAATAGCATAGATGAAAATTCTACTAGGTTATTAGATCATAATGAACTTAGTAAAAGATTTACGTCTGTGCACTGAGGCAAATAGAGTGCTAAAACAAAATGAGCATAGTTATAAATAACAACTTAGGGAAATGAAGTAGTGGCTTTTAACCAAGCAAATGACATTAGGTACTATCTAAACTCCCTAGAAGAAACTAAGAAGCAAAAGGCAGTTCTAGAAGTCGAAGTTAATTCATTAAAATAGAAACTGCATAGTTGGACTAATTCTTCACACATAGTTCAACACTTAGTGAGAGAAAGAAATAACGGGGAGGGATTAGGCTACAAAGTGGTTCCACCACCACCTGAAACCTTGATGAACACTAGTCTAGACCAGTAAATAATAATCCATCAAGGATCATGTGGTGACTACTCCTCTTGTTACTGATCCAGACACCTCATGTTCATCTACTGAATCTGGTCAGAAACAAAAGGAGGCCACTTCAAAGGCAAAGGGTAAATTCCTTGTGTTAATCTGGAAAATGAAATGAAAAAGTTAACTTAAAGTCAGGGTCAAACAGAGTCAAATCAGAACCTAAAAGGACTTCAAATGCTACTTTTTCACATGCTTCAAGTCAAAAACCAGTTAACCAAAAAGTGGAACATGTTAACAGACTAAAACTGTAAATTTTGTTAAACAGAGAAAACATCAAACATACAAGAGTCAAAACCTAAAGTGGTTGATGTACTAGAGTGTCACGCACTTCTCCACAAAGAAAGTCTACTCATAAAGTTGATAGCAGGTCATGCTACAACTATGGAGAATGTGGACACATTGCTTCTATTGTCATTCTATCAACACCTAGGAAGAAGATTGATCTTGAGGACTCTAGACCTAGGGCCTCTAAGCGGAGTTCTCTAACTCCACCTAGAAGAGCTAGTGAACCTAAAGTCCAACCTGTAAGCCAGACGACTGTTTATCATAAACAGGCATTGCACAAATCTGGCTTATGGAAAGAAAAGACCACCTACGTGTCTAATACTGATGACAAGAAGGAACTGAGCTACCTCACTCTCTAAGGGTCAATGGGTGGAGTTTATGATGAGTGATGCCTCTGGGAAACCAAGACAGTCAAAGCTTGGGTTCCTAACCTAAACTAACTCACTTACTTTGTATGCAGGGTGTTTGATACAGTGCTGAGACTAACACGTGGATTATAGACAGCGGAGCATCCAGGCACATGACAGGAAATAGAGCCTTTTTATCTAACGTCAAACAATAAAAGGAGGGCATGTTTCCTTTGCAGGAAACAAAAGGAGGCTATATCACAGCTCAGGGAGAAGTGGGAAATCAGAAAGTTAAGTTTGATAAGGTGAACTACGTTCAACAACTTCAGAACAACTTACTTTCTGTTCCCAAATCTGTGATAAAGGATTTAAAGTCATCTTCGATAAACCAGAAGTGTTACGTGCTGAAGAAAGAATATATGATCCCAGAGGAGCAAGTTCTGATGCCTGCTTCAAGATATAAAGACCTTTATGTCTTGGATCTGTCAACAGCTGCCACACGGATCATGAGGTTCAATGTTTTTTATCTAATGCTACTGAGAAGGATTCCATCTCCTGGCATCGGAGAATGGGACACATTAGTCAAAGGAAGATGAATCATTTGATTCAGAAGGATTTAGTGAGAGGAGTGAATGTCAAGAACTTCCAACTTCCTGACTTTTGTGTAGCTTGCAAGAAAGGCAAACAGACAAAGAAGGCTCATAAGGAAAAGAAAGTTCATTCAATAGAACTTCCTCTTGAGCTTCTTCACATGGATCTGTTTGTCCAGTTAGTACAAGGAGCATTGCAGGCGACGTGTACTGTTATGTGGTCACTGATGACTACTCAAGGTTCACTTGGGTAATGTTTCTGAAATCAAAATCAGAAACTTCGGAGACATTCAAGGAATTAGTAACCACACTGGAATCCCTCTACAAGCTAAAAGTCGACAAATACGCTCAGACAACGGGACAGAATTCAAGAATCAAGGGATGGAGGCATACTGCAAGGAAAAGGGAATTGTGCATCAATTCACTTCTGCTTACACACCTCAGATGAATGGCGTTGCTGAGAGAAAGAACAGGAGTTTGATAGAAAGAGCACGGACTATGCTGGCAGACTTGAAACTGCCTATCCAATTCTAGAATGAGGCAGTGGCAAATGCGTGTTATACACTGAATCGAGTCCTAATAGTCAAGCGCCACGGAAAGACATGTTATGAGCTACTTCAAAGACGCAAACCGAATTTGGAGTATCTTGAACCTTTTGGCGCACCGTGTACACTTCTGAAGAAGACACAAGAAGGAAAATTCAGCGAGAAGGCAGTGAAGTGAAGGATTTTTCTAGGATACAACATACCGAACAAGCGAGTTTACAATAACTCAACGGGTCTTGTAGAAGTGTGGTGTAATGTCGACGTTCAGAGATATACCACACCACCTACAGGCAAAGGACCTGCATACTTCTTCGATTATGATGGATTCTTCAAATCTTCAACATCCCTCTCTCCCTCGGATGATGAGTTAGCTACTAGGATGATGTATGATATTAAATACACATCTAGCACACAGGGAGAATCATCTACTCAGTCAGAAGGGGTAGTCGATGACAGTGACTCCTCCTCTGAAGATGAACTGAAGCAGATGACCAGAACAGTCAGGAGGAACAGGTTCCAGTTCCTGAAAGTCCACAAGCATCCATAAGTGATGCACCTCGACTTCGGAACCTCAAACTCCAACCTCCTCAGATGCAGAACAAAATGTTCACAATCTTGGTTCGGAGGTGACTGTGCCGACTACTCCAGGATCACGACTAAACGTCTATCATCCCCTTGAAAATGTTATTGGAGATGTCCGATCAGGAGTACAAACCCGAAATCAGCTATACTCAGCTGATTACGCCTCAGTTATGGAGAAGGGTTACATTCATGATGGTGCTTATCGAGGTTTGTTCGCAGGTTGAGCCAAAAATATGTCAGTGAAGCACTAAATGATGAGGCGTGGGTGAGTGCCATGCAAGAAGAACTTCTGCAGTTTAAGAAGTTAGGTGTATGGACTCTGGTTGATAGACCTAAAGGTGCTAAAGTCATTGGCACCAAATGGGTACTAAAATGCAAGAAGGATGACCAAGGAGTCATTATCAGGAACAAAGCTCGACTGGTGGTTCAAGGTTTTCGCCAAGTCAAGGGTAGACTATAATGAGGTGTTTGCACCCGTGGCAAGGATGGAAGCTATTCGTATCTTCCTGGCCTATGCATCGTACATGAAAATGAAGTCTACCAATTAGATGTGAAGAGTGCATTCCTTCATGGGGAAATCAGGGAAACAGTCTATGTAAGTCAACCCGAGGGATTTGAAGACCCTTATCATCGGGATAGAGTTTACAAGCTCGACAAAGCTTTATATGGGCTTCATCAAGCTCCTCGAGCTTGGTATGAGAAACTCGACTCATCTTGTGAAACACGGCTTTCGCAGGGGAGTCATTGACTGTACACTGTTTATTAAAGAAAAGGATGGCGACCTACTGCTTGTACAGATATATGTTGATGCATAATCTTCGGGTCAAAGAACGAAGAGTTATGCAAAGAGTTTGAAGCAGTGATGAAGAAAGAGTTTGAGATGAGTGCTATGGGGGAGATGAAGTTTTTTCTCGGGTTACAGGTGGATCAAACAACTAATGGGATCTTTCTACATCAGACCAAGTATGTAGGAGACATTCTCAGTCGCTTTGACATGGAGAATGCTTCTGCTGCTGGGACTCCGCTGGCTACGAATCATGATATAGCACCTGATGAGAATGGAGATCTTGTAGATGCCACTATGTACCGAGGAATGATTGGATCCCTCATGTATCTCACTGCCTCAAGACCTGATATCATGTATGCTACATGTTTATGTTCCAGATATCAGGCTAAACCTAAGGTCAATCATCTGATGGGGTCAAAAGGATTTTTCTCTATCTAAAGGGTACACCCACACTGGGGTTGTGGTATCCTCATGATGACGATTTTGAGCTCAGCGTATAGTGACTCGGATTACAGAGGCTGCAAAATGAACTACAAGTCTACATCAGCGGGGTGTCAATTCTTTGGAGAAGATTAGTTACATGGCAGTGTAAGAAGCAGACATCGGTTGCATTGTCAACCTGTGAAGCCGAATATGTTGCTGCTGCAAGTTGCTGTTCACAAATCATTTGGATTCAACAGCAAATGCGGGATTACGTTTAAAATTCTCATCTACTCCTATTTTTGTTGATAACTCTGCTGCAATTGCAGTAACCAAATATCGGTTCAACATCCTAAGACCAAACACATCGGTATTAAATACCACTTCATAACAGACTGTTTTGAAAAGAATTTAAATGATGTGGTTAAAATTAATACTGATTTTCAACGCGCTGACCTCTATACTAAAGCCTTTGATAAACCACGATTTCAATATTTGCTAGAGGTCAACGGCGTTAAAAAGAAAAGTGAGGTAATTCCTGATGAGAATAATGTGTAGTCTGATGTAGTTTCGTTAAAGTTTATTTTAGTTTATGTTATCTGTTTTTTCTTTTTGTCTGTTATATTTAAACTCATGTTATTTTGTTGTTTATTAAAATCCAGAAATAATTAAATCCGCAATGATTTTAGTATTTTAGGGGGAGAATATGTCAGCAAGATAATATTAAAAATAAAAAATAAAAAATGAGGGAGAAGGGGTAACTAGCTGAATAAGGTAGATTGTGTCTGTGATACCGATTCAATACCTTTGGAAAATGATAGTACACAGGAACAAATCAAGAGGGAATTTAAAATTTATGTTTTGAAAAGATGCAAAAGTTCAAAGTACAAGTCTGTAGTCTAAGCAATATAATAAGGGAAGATGATAGAAAACTGCAACTCCTAAGGTGACACAAAGAAAGTAGACTTAGAGGCTGCTAGACCACAAATGATATGTTGGTAGATTCAACACAATAGACAATTAGACCTGATTGGTGATCTCAAGATCAAACTAAGTTGTTCAACTGACTGTGGGCTTCCATCTTATCACTGGTTAACACAATCAAATATATTCCAATAAGGGGTATTGAGCATTTACATGCCACAAAAGTGTGCGGATGACCATAATTAGAGCAAAGCAAGAAAAAAATGAAAGACAAATGCAATAAAGCTAATGACTTATGTTGTTGGTGCCTATTGTGTCAAATAAAATAAGCTGCTCTAACAAGGAGATAGGTTGTGTGCCTCTCTGCTGTGCGATGGCACTGACCTGAGGATAAGCATAACCTAGATATTCTAGAATTCATTGTTGTTTGCCACCTCTCTGTTGTGCGATGGCACTGACCTGAGGACAGGCTTCTCTTTGAAAGCTCTAAGAATAGTCTATTCTTGTAATATTACCCGTAGACCGCTCAAAAACCTCTGAGGAATGTTGATTACCATATAAGTGTGGGATCCACAAATGTTAGCTGAAATAATTAAACCTAAATTAGTCACCAGTCTGCGTCAAAAGTCTGTGTATGGATTTAAGTGGACAAACATACTGACAATCTTAGTGGCTACATTCTCAAGAGTTCAAATCAATGTGAAAATCTAAGAGTTCAGTATGATTTTCTTAAGTTGCTAATGACTCTGGATGACACCGAGAATTTAAGCATCAAAAAGTTTTAATAACAAGTCCCAAATGATTTGATGTTCCCGTATGATTCCAAAATGAGTTGGTCCAGATATGATAAATCTAAGTTGAAGCTGTCTACTCCTAATCAAATCCCTTAGATTTCCATCTTAGGGTTATCTCTCACAAAAAGTCCAAAATCAACTTTAGTGTGTAGTTAATTTAAGTTTGTATGTTAATCTTAATTTGTGTGTCTGTCGGACTACATCAGGAAATCAGAAGGGAATTAACTTACCTAAAAAGGGTCATGTCTGAGATGGCCACATGTTTTCAAATTTAAAAGGTCACGTCTGAAGTGATGAATTGGTTAAGAGCCTACAATGTTATTATCAAAAGTGAAAAGGGTCTTAATAGTAAATGTTCAAAATGACTATAAACTCACAAGGGTGACCCATTCGCACTAGTGGATCATGGTTATCGACCAACTGCGAATGCTTCCAATCGGCCGAATGGACATGAAAATGATCCATTCGACCGAATAGAAGGGGGAGAATGAAACAGTAGACCGACTGAGGCTCAGTCGGTCAACTAAAGAGGCGAATGAAGGAGACCGAATGAGTCAGTCGAGCGACTGAGACTCAGTCGCCGACTGAATGCGATTGACTAGGCCAATCGTACGACTGAACCTCAGTCGCCCGAATGAACTGTGCGAATGAGGACAGTCGGCCGATGAAATAGGGTCAGTATTTAAGGGCCTCAGTCGATCGCATCTCACTCATCACTCCCAATAGCACCCAAATCGCGTTCTTTACCGTTACTCTGTCAAATTGCCACAGATCCTGATTTACATTGTTGTTAAGTTTCTTACATTCGAGTGACGTTTTACAGGTACACTACTCTTTGAATCCTACCAAAATCAGCACATTATCGACCTACAATAGAGACACCCGATTGAATCAAGAACCGAACTGTGAAATGACCTAATCACCTATGTAAATTAAGCAAATGTTAAAATTGAGTTTAATAGTTATTAGTGACAAGTAGACGAGGCAAATGGACCATTAAACACTGTTAAATGACTTAGATTGGTCAAGATTCGACCCACAGGCGATCGAACAGTGGGGCAAGCGACTGGTCGATCGAATGAACACCAATCGCACGATTGAACCTTACGATTGGATCATTCGACCGAATGAACCACCCGAATGAGTCCATCAGCCGATTGAACTCAATCGCATGTCTCAATCAGCCGATTGAACTCAATCGCATGTCTCAATCAGCCGATTGAACTCAATCGCATGTCTCAAACAGACGACTGACTTCAGTCGCATGATTCATTCGCACGAATGAATCAAAATGACTTTCAACTTTACACTCAGAACAGAAGTTTTCATGTCTTATGTACTAATGGTTCTATGTCTTGTGTGTTTCAGGTAAATGGCAGAAAGGTGGTCTCTTAATCCAAAGCACAACATATGTGCCCATTTGGACCACACGACACGAACGGGGCCAAGTTCACCGATATTATAGCCTTCCTTAAACGTTCACCGATACATAAGGCTATATCTACGCCGTGCACACTTACAAATCACTACACCAGGCATTCTGGGAGAATGCCTCAGTGGATCATTCTCGTGAGCCATACAACATCAGAAGCACCACTTTGGGTCAAGCTATCAACATTACCGCCACGACATCCAAAATCTTGAGTTTGGGGATGACTCTACTCACCCCACGAAGTTACAACCTTTGACGTGAGAGGGTGTTTTCTCCGAATCAAGTATGCGGGGGACCTTAACTCGGGGGTGCTAAATAAGAGCAACCTGTGTCCACAATACAAATATCTAGCACATGTGATTCTTAAGTGCATCGCTTCGAGAAGGGGTGGTTTCGATGACCTATCAGATCAGATACAGAATGCCTTCGTGGCTCTGGTGATGAACCACCCTTTTAGCATCTCTAATATGATCTTTGCTTATTTGGTAGAGAACATTGAAACAAAAGGGAAAGAAGGTTTTTGTATGTATCCATGATTTCTTCAGATGATATTCAATAAGAAGCTGCCTCAGCTCCCCAAGGAAAGTCACGATGCAGTGACTTTGAACTTATGGATGACACTACTTTGGGTAGGATGGTGGTGTACCAGGGCAAGCAATTAAGCCCCAGGAAAGAGACTGATTTGCCACTTAGCAGATGAAATTTATGTGGCACCGGGGAGACGCCAATGGCGTCACGAGGACAGTGACTTCGACGTGGAGCCAATTGTCCTACCTACTGATGATTCAGATGAGGATTACAGTGGGGATGATGCTATTCCACCCAGATGCACCGTGTCTGATTCTGTTCCCCTGTGTCTGTCTCCTCTGCTGAAGTAACTGAGTCAGCAGGATTTCATCAAGATTTTGTTCTTAACGCGGAGGATGAGGATGAATCGGATGAGGAGCCACTTACCCGAACTGTGGGAAGGAAAGTTATCCCTACAGAACATGGGTTGAGGTTGTTGGTGAACAACCGAGAGGCTCCGGAGATACAGAAACTAACCCAACTTATGCTCCGGGGTCCTCAGGCGGGATTGTAGGGGAAGCATCCACCTCGAAGGGAAGAGGAGAAAACGGATGGCTCAACCCCATGGCCAGAAAAAAAGAAGCATAGGGTAACCTTTATCACTACCACATCCACCATACCTTCCACCACTACCACCTCTTCAGACACACCATCCACCACCATACCTTCCCCCACAGCAACCGCAGACACCACCATACCGACCACCACAAGACAGACCCCAGCCACCACTACATCATTCACCCCACACTCACCACCACTATCATCCCGACCTGACCCGATATTCACCACCACCACCACCACTAGCCACCAAACCGAGCCCTCAGCCTACCCCTCACACACCTATAGATCTCCTCTACCTCCAATCGGGGTAGAGGAACAGCTGTCAGCTTTAAATAGAATGGTGTTGCGATTGCTGGCGGCTGATGAGGAAAAGACCACTCAGATCCGCCAGCTTACCGACCTGACTGCTGCACAATCGCATAAAATTGCAGAGCAGGATCGAGTAATTGAGGAGCAGGCCCAGCAATTGGCTGCTCAGAGCACTCAGATGGACCAACTCCGAGCTCAAAGTGTCGCAGCAGGTAAGCAAATAGAGGAGTTGGAAAAAGCTAAGAGGACCATTTTGCTAAAATTGAAAGGATCAAAGGAGGAACCTTAAAGATAAGGGATGGAGACAGAGATAATGAAGATGATGATGATGATGATGATGATGATAATGAGAGTGATACTGATGAAGAGAAAACCAAGAGTGGTGTGAAGATGAAGACACTAAAGAAGGAGAAGCAGCTGAATCTGTCTCAGCTTCAGGGCAAGAGAAGAGAACAAAGAACAGACAAGATCAGTCAGCTTCTGCTTCTGCACCTTCCCGTGAAGAGTCTAGCATTCAGGATAAAAGTAAATAGTAGATGTTTATGTATTTATTTACTTTTGTATTCTGTATTGAAAAACGATGTACTAAATGTTTATATTAAGTTAATGCATTTTGTTTGATAAATTACTAATGATTTGAGTGTGAAATGTGTAAATCAAACATATCCAACGTACAACAGAGATGAGTTTGATATTGCTCCCCTTCAACAGGTCAAGTCTTAACTCACAATGATTCTTGATCTGCAAGGGATTGTGAGAAGGTCAGTGAGTTATATCCCTGAAGAAGGTGAAATAATTCACGACCTATCTAACGAGCAACTGGCAGAGATGTTCAGACTCAATCCTGATGAAATTGTCAAGGATGCTCCAACAGTTGATTCAACCAGTGACGACGAACTACATGACGTTGATGAAGTTGAGGTTGAAGATATTGCTGCTGAAGAGTACCCTCAGTACGCTGACAACGAGGGTAATGTGGTCCCCAATCTGGGTGAGTCCCTAGTCAGTGATATGTTTGAGGTACTAGACAAGATGGAGAAGGAAACAGGAAAGACCGAAGGAACCGCCCAAGCCTCAAATGACGACGTAGACATTCGAAAGGATGAGTGGGCTGAATGTTTAAAGAAGTTAGAGCCCAACGTGCTGCACCAAAGAGGGATGCCTACACCAAGTTCTACACGTCAAGAAACATCTTACGGTTGTCAGCCAGGATTATAGCATGGGCATATTTTGATGATCTTAACGTTTATGTCCGTTAAGAGGGAAAAGGGCATAGAGTACTTTAGATTTCCACATGATCAAAAGACTCTACCAGGTTTTGAGCTCAACCAGCTGGCCAATTGAAGCTGTTGTATGCTGACCCGAGAAAGATGTCAGGCTGGTTTGAGGCTGCCCTAAAGAAAGAGTACCACACCAGGTGGATTAACTTCAGACCTCAACAACCTACAAGGTATATTAGAAGGTCTGAGATGGATGCCATTACTGGAAAACCAAAGATTGTGTTGAAGTGGAGTCCTCCGCGCACTATGACGAGAATCCCTCCCAGGGAAATGCCACAGGACTTCACTGCACACTTCAAATGGTGGTACTATGATTGGAGAACTGCTGAAGCTGTCATAGTTCTGAACATAGGGGACCAAATGGATACTGTCAGGGTATTCGACCCAATGTGGCTAACCAACTTGTCTGCTAATGATGTCTATACATTATACAAGTGGCCACTGTTCTATGAGACACAAGACATTGTACAAGCCCTCCAGTTCCAAAATGTTTTACGACTTTGCTTCGCGTTTGATATTCACGCGGGAGTCACACAAGAGGACAAGTACAAGAAATATGAGAGGTAATGAAGAAAACAAGACATTAGAGAGATCTAGGTCCAAGGGGGAGTTTGTTGATACATGTTTGTCCCTAGATCATGATATGTGATGTAATAGATCTTGTTTGGTATGATTAATGAACTGATATTGATAGTCTGTTGGTTATAATGTTTAATAGTTCATTAATGAGTCGTGACTAAATTGATTGGGTTTATGATTACTTGAATGATTACATATAATATTATATTAATTAATTAAAACATTCAAACTAACTTAATGATGTCTCATACGAATGGCTCATGCGAATGAACCATAAGCATGAAGAACTTCACACGATTGACTCAGTCGCACGACTGAACCCGGAGACTGGATCAGTCGTACGACTGTAACATAAGATTGGCTCAGTCGCACGACTGAACACTCAGTCGCACGAATGAACCAACCGCATGGTTCAATCGCACGACTGAACCAGACTAATGGTTCAGTCGCACGATTGAATAATACCAACCTATAAATACAACTCAATTCGTGAAAAATAAGGACACTCGATCAAGTACGATTCCAGACGAACCCTAGCCGTCCAGAAACCTTCCAAATCGTTCTCCAAGTTCATAGAACACATTAGATCGATTCCTTATCGATTTCTAACGTTAGTTTCAATCCTTGATTGATTCTTCGTGTGTTCTCACTGATTGGATCGCCAATCAAATAGGATTCCGCACTATTTGATCTGGTATACACGTGATCTCTAGGTATTTCCGTCAAATACCAGGTCCTGACAGAAAAGATTTCAGAATGTCTGATGAACATGAACAGTGGTTCATGCGCCCAAACAATTGTCCATGCATCCAGCATGAGAGACCAGGCGCTAAGTGTTGGCCATGGGCCCAAGGGTGGGTCATGTGCCTAAATAGTGGCCCATGCACCCAGCATGTTGGCCCATGCGTCTAAGTGTTGGCCATGCGCCCAAGTGTTAGCCATGCGCCCAAGTGTTGGCCATGCGCCCAAGTGTTGGCCATGCGCCCAAGTGTTGGCCATGCGCCAAAACAGTGGCCCATGCGTCTAAGTATTGGCCATGCGCCCAAACAGTGCCCATGCATCCCAGTTAATGAAACGGCTAAGTATTGGCCATGCGCCTAAACAGTGCCCATGCGCCCAAGTGCTTGAAACGGCTAAGTATTGGCCATGCGCCTAAAAAGTGCCCATGCACCCAATTGCATGAAGTGGCTAAGTTTTGGCCATGCGCCCAAACAGTGCCCATGCGCCCAGACTGTTTTATACTTATAATTTTATGCTTTTGCGCCTGGAAGGACTCATGCGCCCACTTTGGACTTGAGGTTTTCTAAGTGGTTTTCAAGGGGTAAAATGGGGAGATAAGCCTGGTTATGATGTGATGGCTTATGTTTGACGTGTGTTATGCATGTATGATGTTGCCTGTATGGTGATGGTGTATGTTTATGATTATGTATATGTTCCTTATTTTGTATGTATGTCTTCCCTTGGCTTTGCGTTGAATGTTAATAAATGTAATGAAAGTATTATGTAACGTAAAGTGGAAGATAATGAAAAGAGGAATGTAATGATGAATGGATGCATGAATTAATAAATAAAGAGAAGGATAGAGAGGCTTGGAAGCAATATGTACAGAGGTGCATGGCTCTTAATGCCTTAAGCTCTACCGTGTGAGGTTCAGCAAATCCTAAAGTGTGCACGTAAGGGTTCATGTCTTTGTGACTGTCCTTCAGAGGTGTTACCCATTTCTATGGGGGTGTTAGCCATTTCTATGGGGGTGTTACCCATTTCTATGGGGGTGTTAGCCATTTCTATGGGGGTGTTACCCATTTCTATGGGGGTGTTGTTACCCACTTTGATGGGGGTGTTGCTACCCACTTCGGTAGGGGTCTTGTTACCCGAATTATATATAACTTCGGGGTTGTGGCATAAAGCCAAACATAGTTATGAGGTGAGCGAATGTGTTGCAATAGACTCAACAGAGGTCTTTGACCATGAGACGGGATAAGAGGTGAGCGACTCTATGTTGCAACAGACTCGACAGAGGTCTTTGTCCATGAGACGAGATAATGAAATGAGTGACTTTGTGTTGCAACAGACTCGGATGATGTTCAGTCTCTATGATTGACTAGTATGGGATCTTTGTTGCGTATCCCGGTGCTGTGTCAGTCGTCGGACATGATTTGGGGGTTTGAGAGCAGGCCCCGGCACAACATTAGCTTTTGAGCATGAGTCGGGGATATTGCATGCGACCAGATTCGAGTAACAAAGAGTAATGAACGAAAGATAATGTATGAAAGAACGAACGTATGAATGAATGTAAATAAATTATCGTAATAATGTACTGAATGGGATCCTCGTCATTCAACCTCAGTAATCGTGGCTGAGTGCCACGAAGAGGGTAAAGTCTGACCGGATCGAGAAAGAGAAGTGAACGATAATGTAATACGTGGAATGACAAAGCTAATGAACGTAATGATGAAGATAATAATGATATTATGTGTATGTACATTTTATAACGTTTTTAGTGCAATGAATGACCAACCGTGAGGTGCCCGGGAACGGGGCATTACAAGTTGGTATCAGAGCAAAAGTTTAAGTGAATTGGGTAAATATTTTGAAAAACCTGATCTTAAACTGAGAATGGGACTAAAAGAAAAAGGGATGCCAGTCCTAGTAGCTACGTGCTTGCAGGTAAAGGTTTTATGTAAACGTTTTATGTAAGTTATGTTAACCGGCATTATGTGCGCATGTTATGTGGCTTGTGTGCTATTGTGTAGATTTAGATACTGATGTAGTCGGGATAGGAAATGCTTGGGGTATTAAGAGTAAAGTAAGTGGCTAATCACAAATGGCCACTGCAATTAGGGACTTACTATACGTGACATAAACTGAGTTATTACCTTGAATGATCGCGTTAGTGTTTGAATCTTATAGTGTGTTAGAAGATGGTTGGCGGTAGATCTTCAAAAGCTTCACGAGGTGGAGGCGGTAGTGGACATGGTGCTAAACCACGGATCACAAGAGGAAGGTCTAAGGCTGAAGGAGCAACCCATGAGGAACCTGCGACCCCTCATCAGGTGGGCGGTGATGAGAATGCTAATTAGAGAGCCTCGATGAGAGAGGCGGTCAGGGAGGAAGTGCATCAGGTTATGCAGACGATCCTACCGTCTGTTGTGACCGAAGTTATGAAGGGTGTTAAAGATAGGGAGAGATAGGAAAGGGGTAGATCTTCGGGCGAAAGGAGACAACCCGAGACTGAAACGGTTTTCTTCAATGACGACGAGGAAGAAGATGAAGAAGAGGAAGAGCCTGCACCAGAGGAGGCATGAGGCTGTAACTATGGGGCGTTTCAACGATGCAAGCCCCCAACGTTTGATGGAAACGACACTACTGCTACTGCTCGCCGATGGGTGAGAGAAATGGAAGCAGTATTGAATATTAGTGAGTGTCGGGAGGATCAGATGGTAAAGTTTGCTACCTATTCTTTTGTGGACTCGGCTCTGTGTTGGTGGGACAATACAGTCCAAGACGAGGGTAGCAGAGCTATTGGAAGGATGAGATGGCCGGAGTTGAAAAGGTTGGTGATTGAGGAATTCTGTCCTCATTGTGAGATGGATAAAGTTGAAAGGGAATTCCTGCAACTGGAGGCGGGAACCCTGACACATCAACAGTACACCACGAAGTTCAACGAGATGGCACGTCTGGTGCCGGATTAGGTGACACCTTTCGCAAAAGATCAAGAGGTACATTCAGGCTTGCAGGCGGACATCCGTAGGCACATGATCGCTGCCCCAACCGAGCACGTTTAGGTCGGCGGTCGATTTGGCGGGGAGATTGTATGATGAAAGATCTGTGATGGCGACTGAAAGTAGCAAGAAAGGAGACGGTGATCAAGAATGGAATAGGAAGCGATTGGAAAGTGGCAGAACCGCTCCAGGTGACAAAGGTGCACGAGTGGATGATCAGCGTGTGATTATAACTGGTGCGGGGTCGAAAAGGTGTGACAAGTATGGACACAGGCACCCCGGGGAATGTAGATTGGGGGGCAATGTCTGTTTCCATTGTGGGAGGACCAGACACGTTGGGAAGAACTACGGTAGGGGGAGGTGTTATTCCTGTGGTGAGGAAGGTCACATGAGCAGGGATTACAAGAAGGCAAGAGCGGAAGGTTCGGGAGTGAAGAAGATCGGAGGAAGCTCAGGTAAGAGGAAGGAGAACAGAGGATGAAGGCTAGAGCCTTCGCTATGACGGGAGGAGGCTAGGTCAGACTACGAGGTAACGTCAGGTACGTTCTTGCAAGTTTAGATTTATGCATCTATGCTTTAATTATGACACTAGTAGTAGTTTTGTTGTCACTACGTTCTGTGATGTTGCACGTTAGGGGTAGGAAGATTGATGAGCCCTTCGATGTAAGATTTGCTATTAGTATGTCTACCAGGTTACCTAATGCCCTAGAGGATTGCGTGATAGAATTGAGAGAGAGCGCTTGTTCCTCCTAGCCTATTCAAGATAGACATAGGTAGGTAGACATGCATATCCGAGTGAGTTGATCAGTAATCTATGACTTAAACCTCAAATGTTGCAAGAAGATGGATTGCTCAACCGTGCACGACCAGACATTGGTGATGACCTACGACAACGAAGTATGAGGAAGGCTTTGACCAGGAAAGCGGATTGCTTGGTTTGGAGTCGAGTAAAGCTGATAAAAAGTATAGAGGGTCATTCTCAGTTGTTGCTCAAGTAGGAGAAGTGGCACATCGACTAGAGCTACCTGATGAGTTAAGTGGAATTCATCTGTTGTTCCATGCGTCTCGTCTAAGAAATAGCTCAACCGATGAGGATATGATCATGCTACTAGAGAATAGTAGATGGACAGAGTATCCAACGACAAGGAGCAACTGGTGACCATTACTAATAAGAAGAAGAGAATAGACTAAGGAGGATGATGGTTTCACTTGTGTGGCTGCAGTGAAGCCTAACGGGATCTAAGTTTAAATGCATGATCCAAGGGAGGTGAGACAGCGTTACCCGTAACTGTTTGAGAAGCGGTAGGTTTCGAGGACGAAACCTTTTTAAGGGGGTACACTTGTAACACCCCGAAAGTTTATTTAAACGAAAGGAAAAGAAAAGTAAGTGGAAGGAATGGAAATTGTGCACAAATGGAGGGGGAAAAAGTGTACAAAGTACAAATCTTATTATTTTAAGATTTTAAAGGGCATGGTCGCCCATATCAAAGCAGAAAGCTGCTTTTCTCTCAGAGGAAGAAGAAGAGAGAGAGAGCCCGGTTCTAGAGAGAGAAAGAGGAAGAAGAAGCTAAAAAGGTAAGTCTTCTCTTGTTTGAGCTTGGTTTAAGCTAAGTATTGAGTTCTTGACTGAAGTTTTGGTTGCTTAGAGTTTGTTTTCGGGATTCAAAGAGCTGAATCGAAGTGGGTCTTGTACTGGAAGAGTGTTGTTCAAAAGCTGCTCAAGGTGAGTTTCTAGAACCCCTCTTTTACTGATTTTCAACTAATTTGGGGTTATTATGCATACTAAGTAAACATTTGAAACAAATCGTGGGATTCAGCCTTATGTTCGAATGTTGTATGTATGTATGTATGTTATAGTGACGATTATGGGTTAGTGATGATGTTTAGCATGCTTAGATGGCCTTAGTATGTTAGAGCTATGGTTGGGTATGCTTAGAATTATAATCGGGTGAAATTGGTAGCATAGAAAAGATTTCAGAATGTTTGATGAACATGAACAGTGATTCATGCGCCCAAACAGTTGTCCATGCGTCCAGCATGAGAGACCAGACGCCTAAGTGTTGGCCATGCGCCCAAGGGTGGGTCATGCGCCTAAATAGTGGCACATGCGCCCATCATGTTGGCCCATGCGTCTAAGTGTTGGCCATGCACCCAAGTGTTGGCCATGTGCCTAAACAATGGCCCATGCGTCTAAGTATTGGCCATGCGCACAAACAGTGCCCATGCGAACAAGTGAATGAAACGGCTAAGTATTGGCGATGTGCCTAAATAGTGCCCATGCTCCCAAGTGCTTGAAACGGCTAAGTATTGGCCATGCGCCTAAATAGTGCCCATGCGCCCAAGTGCATGAAGCGACTAAGTGTTGCCATGCGTCCAAACAGTGCCTATGTGCCCAGACTGTTTTATACTTAAAATTTTATGCTAATGTGCCTGGAAGGACTCATGCGCCTGGAAGGACTCATGCGCCTGGAAGGACTCATGTGCCCACTTTCGACTTGAGGCTTTCTATGTGGTATTCAAGGGGTAAAATGGGGAGATAAGCCTGGTTATGATGTGATGGCTTATGTTTGACGTGTGTTATGCATGTATGATGTTGCCTGTATGGTTATGGTGTATGTTTATGATTATGTATATGTTCCTTATTATGTATGTATGCATTCCCTTGGCTTTGCGTTGAACGTTAATAAATGTAATGAAAGTATTATGTAACGTAAAGTGGAAGATAATGAAAAGAGAAACGTAATGAATGAATGCATGCATGAATTAATGAATAAGGAGAAGTATAGAGAGGCTTGTAAGCAATATGTACAGAGGTGCACGGCTCTTAATGCCTTAAGCTCTACCATGTGAGGTTCAGCAAATCCTAAAGTGTGCACGCAAGGGTTCCAGTCTTTGTGACTGACCTTTAGAGGTGTTACCCATTTCTATGGGGGTGTTACCCATTTCAATGGGGGTGTTGTTACCCACTTTCGGGGGGGGTGTTGCTACCCACTTCAGTGGGGGTGTTGTTACCCGAGTTATGTATAACTTCGGGGGTGTGGCATAAAGCCAAGCATAGTTATGAGGTGAGCAACTTTGTATTGCAACAGACTCGACAGACGTGTCGGTCCATGAGACGAGATATGAGTTGAGCGACTCTGTGTTGCAACAGACTCGACAGAGGTCTTTGACCATGAGACGAGATAAGAGGTGAGCGACTCTGTGTTACAACAGACTCGACAGAGGTCTTTGTCCATGAGATGAGATAGCGAGATGAGCGACTTTGTGTTTCAACAGACTTGGATGGAGTTCAATCTCTATGATTGACTCGTATGGGATCTTTGTCGCATATCCCGGTGATGTGTCAGTCTTCGGACATGATTTGGGGGTTTGAGAGCAGGCCCCGGCACAACATTAGCTTTCGAGCATGAGTTGGGGATATTGCATGCGACCAGATTCGAGTAACAAAGAGTAATGAATGAAAGATAATGTATGAAAGAACGAACGTATGAATGAATGTAAATAAATTATCGTAATAATGTACTGAATGGGATCCTCGTCATTCGACCTCAGTAATCGTGGCTGAGTGCCACGAAGAGGGTAAAGTCTGACCGGATCGAGAAAGAGAAGTGAACGATAATGTAATACGTGCAATGAACAAAGTTAATGAACATAATGACGAAGATCATAGTGATATTATCTGTATGTATGTTTTATAACTTTTTTAGTGCAATGAATGACTAACCGTGAGGTGCCCGGGAACGGGGCTTACAGTAATGGCACTGCTGCTACTCACCTGTGGGTGAGAGAAATAGAAGCTGTTCTAATATCATCGAGTGCCAGGAGGATCAGAAAGTAAAGTTTGCTGCCCACTCGTTTGTGGACTTGGCTCTGTGTTGGTGGGATAATATAGTCCAGGCCGAGGGTAGTCGGGCAATTAGGAGGATGATATAGTCCGAAATGAAGAAGTTGGTGATTGAGGAGTTTTGTCCTCATAGAGTAATGGACAAAGTTGAGAGAGAGTTCCTGCAGTTGGGGGCGGGAACCATGACACATCAGCAGTACACCACCAAGTTCAATGAGATGGCACGTCTGGTGCAAAATTAGGTGACGCCTCTATTACGGAAGATTAAGAGGTACATTCAGGGTTTGCCAGCGAATATTCGCAGGCACATGATCGCTACCCAACTGAGCACGTTTAGGTCGGCAGCTGATTTGGAAGGAAGACTCTATGATGACCAACGTATATCATATCAGGTGTAGCGTCGAGGAGGTGTGGCAAGTGTGGGAAGGAGCACACCGACGAATGTAGATTGGGATCTAATATGTGCTTCAAATATAGGAAATTTGGCCACGTGGCGAGGGAGTGTAAGACTGTGAAGTGTTTTAATTGTGGTGGGGAGGGCCACATGAGCCGAGACTACAAGAAGCCGAGGGCTGAAAGTTTTGGTGCAGGGAATAAGATGACTGGGGGAGAAGGACCAAGGGCGAGTGCCAGGGCGTTCACGATGACGCAGGAGGAGGTTAGGACGGACCCTGATGTCGTATCAAGTATGTTTCTAGTAAACCAAACTTTAGCCTCTGTGCTATTCGATTTTGGTGCTAGTAAAAGTTTTATCTCTGCTGCTTTCTATGCTAAACTGCCTGTTAGTAGTGGGAGTTTTGATGCGCCCTTTGATGTAGAAATTACCATAGGTAAGTCTACTAGAATTTCTGAGATGATAGACGGATGTGATGTGGAATTAGAAGGTCATAAGTTTCCGGTTAGGCCGTTCGTGATGACCTTAGGTGGTTTTGATATGGTTCTTGGGATGGATTGGTTGGCGGACTACGAGGCAAGCATTGTGTGTCGCAAGAAGATGATTCGATTGACAGCACCTGACGGGAGTTTGGTAACGGTTTATGGCGATCGAGTCATGACGATTCCGAAGGTAATCTCCATGGCGGTGGCGGGAAAGTGCATGAGGCCTGGATGTAGTGCCTACTTGGCCTATGTAAAGGATGTGGATACGCCAGCACCATAAATGTCTGATGTACGGATTGTGTGTGACTTTCCAGACGTGTTCCCAGAAGACTTACCAGGAGTGCCACCTGACCGAGAGATCGAGTTTCAGATTGATCTGATACCGGGTGCCCAACCTGTTGCCAAGGCAACATATCGTTTGGCTCTGACTGAGATGCAAGAGTTGATGGATTAGTTTCAAGAGCTGCTCGATAAGGGGTTTATTAGACCGAGTATCTCTCCTTGGGTGCTCCGGTCTATTCCTGAAGAAGAAAGACGGTAGTGTGAGAATGTGTGTTGACTACCGTGAGCTGAATAAGTTGACGATAAAGAACCGGTACCTGTTACTAAGGATTGATGATTTGTTTAATCAGCTTCAAGGTGTCAGTTGGCTTTCAAAGATAGAACATCGATCTGGCTACCATCAACTAAGGGTGAAGGAGCAGGATATTCCTAAAACAGTTATTCGCACGTGTTATGGTCATTACGAGTTTCTTGTCTTGTCTTTTGGCTTGACTAATGCGCGAGCTCCTTTTATGGATCTGATGAATCAAGTGTGTTAGCCAATTTTGGATAAATCAGTGATTGTGCTTATCGATGATATCCTGATTTATTTGAAGAGCAAGATTGAGCATGCTGGTCATATTCGGGAAGTTTTGGAGACGTTGAGAAAGGAGAAGTTGTATGCCAAGTTCTCCAAGTGCGCGTTCTGGTACGCGAGGATCAATTCTTAGGCCACGTGGTGAATCTTGATGGGATTATGGTGGACCTGGCGAAGGTAGAGGCGTTGATGCAATGGAAGTCTCCAAAGACGCCATGTGAGATTCGTAGTTTCTTGGGTTTGGTGGGCTACTACAGAAGATTCATCCATGACTTTTCTAAGATAGTTTCTCCACTAACTAAGTTGACTCAAGCTCAAGAAAAGGCGTTCGAAGAATTGAAGGTGAGACTTAAGCTCCTATTTTGTCCTTACTCGATGGAAGTGAATATCTGGTGGTTTATTCTGATGCTTCCTACTTGGGGTTGGGGCGTGTGTTAATGTAGAGAGGGATGGTTATAGCCTATGCATCCTCATAGTTGAAGGTTCATGAGGTCAATTATCCGACTCATGACTTGGAGCTAGCAACCGTGGTCTTTGCACTAAAGATTTGGAGGCACTATCTTTACGGGACGATGTGCACCATATTCACTAACCACAAGAGCTTTAAGTACATCTTTGAGCAGAAGGACCTGAACATGAGACAGACATGATGGTTGGAGCTTAAAAAAGATTATGACTAGGAGATCCATTACCATCTGGGCAAAGCCAATGTCGTGGTGGATGCCCTTAGTCGAAAGGAAAGGCCCGAGCCGATTCGAGTAAAAGCTTATGAGATGATCATGACCTGTGATATGATGAAGCAAGTAAAGAGTTTCAAGATGAGGCACTGAAAGAAGATCACCTTAACTCTAAAAGAATGAGAGGTCTAGTCGCAGATTGGGTGAGAACACACCTGATGTTAGAACTCGATTCGGGAGGATATGGATTCCTCAATTTGGGGATCTACGGGTGAAGAGTTTGGATGAAACTCACAAGACTCAATACTCCATTCATCCTGGTGCCACTAAGATGTATCAAGACATGAAGAAAGATTATTGGTGGCCGGGTATGAAATGTGATGTGGTGGAGTATGTGAGTAAATGCCTTACTTGTCCACAGGTGAAGGCCAAACACCAGAAGCCGTATGGGAAGATCCAACCTTTGGATATACCAGAATGGAAATGGGAGCACATCACCATGAATTTCATTACAAAGTTGTCGCGTACCCCGAAAGGGTATGATGCTATATGGGTGGTTGTTGAATTTCACTTCTACCGATCCGCGAGACATATTCATCCAAGAGGTTGGAAGACCTATTCATTAAGGAAATTGTAACTCGTCATGGTGTACAGGTGTCTATTGTGTCAGATCGTGACACCCGGTTACATCCAAATTTTGGAAGAAATCCACGACGTGATGGGGATGAGGTTACATATTAGCACAACTTGTCATCCTCAGACACATGGTCAGTCAAAAAGGACCATTCAGACCATGGAGGATATGCTTCGTGATTGGGTCATTGATTTTGCAGGATGTTGGGATGACCACTTACCGTTAGTTGAATTCCCATATAACAACAGTTATCATGCCAGTATTGGTATGCCTCCTTATGAGATGCTATACGGTAGGAGATGCAGGACACCTGTTTGTTGGGGTGATATTTGTGAGAAAGAGTTATGAAGCGTCTGAGGTCATTGAGGCTACGACTGAGAAGCTTGAAAGGATTAAAGCCTTCATGAAGGCAGCTAAGATAGATAGAAGTCGTATGCTGATAAACGACGCAGACCGATTGAGTTTAAGGTGGTTGACCGGGTTATGTTGAATGTCTCACCTTGGAAGGGTATTATTCGATTAAGAAAGCGGGGCAAGTTGAGCCCAAGGTACATAGGGCCTTTCCGAATCATTGCTCGAGTAGGAGAGGTAGCCTATAGGTTAGAGTTACCAGATGAATTAAGTGGAATTCATCTGACATTCCATGTATCTCATTTGAGAAAGTGCTTAGCAGACGAGGATATGATTGTTCCACTGGAGGATATCGAGGTAGACGAACAACTTAATTATGTGGAGCAACCAGTGGCGATCATCGATCGAAAAGAGAAGAGGCTGAGGAATAAAGTGGTTCCCACAATTCTTTGAGGAATAACAGGTTTCGAGGACGAAACCTATTTAAGGGGGGTGGACCTGTAACGCCTGGTTATTTTTTTATAGACAAAGAAATAAAGAATAAAGTGAAATAAAAAGAAGGAAATAAAAACTCAAGTCTAGGGGTTAAAAGTGACAAAAAGGACAAAAAGTTTAAAAGTTGGTGATAAAGGAGGTATGGCCGCCCATATGTCACACACATCACTAATCTTCGGATTTTAGAGAGAGAAAGTAGAAAAAGTGCAGCAGAGAACTCTCGGTTTTTGAAGAAAGAATAAGAAGAATTCGAATTCAAGGTAAGAATTCACGTGTTCATGATGATCTTGACGGGTTCTGTCCTCGGGTTTTTGCTTATGTGTCTTTGTACGTATTCTGGTATGTTTTTTTGTGGGTTTCTACGTGGTTGAACTCAATTGTAAACGAGTTTGGTAGAAGCCATACTCAAGAGCTACAAAGGTGAGTTCTAGAACCCCTCTTTTACTGCTTTTTAACTGTTTCGTGGCTGAATATGCATGAATGTATGTTTTCATTAAACTGGGTTTTGGACGCGTATGTTTGATTGTGTGTATGTTGAATTTGTTATGTGATGTGTGGCTATGTTCATGCTTGATGATGTATGATGGTGTTTCTAAGGCTTAGACGGAAAGACGTAAGTTTAGAACATGATGGATGGTGATTGGGAACTCAAATATGATGTTTAAGGCTCATAAGTTCTGTTTTAGAATCTGCCTAAGTATGCGGAAGAAATGCGGATAAGTATGGAAGTCAATGCGGATGAGCATTTAATGCGGATGAGTATTAGATGAAATGCGGATGAACATTGACTAAGTGTGGGAAATGAGGATGAGTAAGGTCAATGCGGATGAACAAATACGGATGAACAAGAACAAATACGGATGAGCAGTTAATGCGGATGAGCATTAACTATTAAGTAAGTCCATGCGGATGAGTAGTGGAAGTCAATGCGGATGAGCATTTATGCGGATGACCATTAACCACCAAGTTAGTCAATGCGGATGAGTATTAGATGAAATGCGGATGAACATTGAGTAAGTATGGAAAATGCGGATGAGTATTAGATGAAATGCGGATGAACATTGAGTAAGTATGGAAAATGCGGATGAGTAAGGTCAATGCGGATGACAAATGCGGATGAACTTTAGCAAATGCGGATGAACTATAGCAAATATGGATGAACACTTAGAATGTTTCCTGACTTTCTGGGGAAAAAGAAGAATGTATGCTTTGACTTAGGATGTTCCCGGGGGTTCTTGTAAGCTGACTTTAGAGGTTATAGATGTTATGATGGTATGTATGATGAATGGTATGTATGATGAATGTTATGTATGTATGATGCCCTGTATGGTGATGTTGACTGTTAATGTTGATGTTCCTTATTATTTATGATTATTTTCCCTTGGCTTTACGTTGAATGTTAACAAATGAAATGAAAGTATTACGTAATGTAAAGTGGAAGATAATGAAAAGAGGAACAAATGATGAATGCATGCATTAATGAACGAATGAAAGTATGAAAGGCTTGCAAGCAAAATGTAAGGAGGTTCATACCCAATGAAGGGTGTTCGCTCAACCGTGTGTGGGTTAGCTACCCCAGAAGGATGGACACTGGGGCTTGATCTATGAGATTAATCATATGTATGGAGGTTCACACCCAATGAAGGGTGTAGCTAAACGGTATGCGGGTTAATTACTCCAGAGTGATGCACAATGAGGTCTAATCCTTGTGATTGACCATATGTATGGGACCTTTTCCGCTCATCCTAGGTAATTGGAGTCAGTTTCGTGCACAATGTTCGGGGTCTTTGAAAGACCTCGGGCCCAATACCGGCTTTACGCATGACAGTGGGGTGAAGCACACGGCATTGGTCCGAATGAAAGTAAAGATGTAATGACGAATGTACGGAATGAATGAACAAATGATGAAGATAATAATGATATTATGTATGTGTATGTATGATGTGTGATCACATGCAAAATTAATGAACGGTTTAATGAAAGTAAAAGTATGTTCTATTGTAAAACTACAACTCAATCAGCAACGCTGACTTTTTATGCATTTTCCAGTTGGCAGGTGAGCATTGCTGAGGATGGCACGTGGCAGCTACTTGGCATTTTGGATGGCATTCTTTTGTTAATGTTTTTGCATTGTAATGCGAACAAATGGAAATGTGTAATGAATAATTGTATTAACTTGCAAAAGAAGTTATTATGAAATGAAAAGTTACTTAAATGTTCCGCTACGATGTTTTTATGAAATTTGAATGAAATTGTTTGTTTTTGAGCAACGATTGGCAAGCTGTAAGCGTCCCGGGAATGGGGCCTTACAAGGCTAGTCTTCTCAGTTAAAAGGTTCAAAAAAGAGAAAAAGGATGGCTTCCAAACCAAAGCCAAAGAAGAAGAAGAAAGAAGCATCCATCTCCAAGCCTCATGATGAGTCAGAACATCCTAAGGATGTGCAACTAGAGGACGCTCCATCAACTCCCATTCAAATAGCTCCTCTAGCATCCGAAAGACCCATCTTGTCCTGGACATACACTAAAACTCCAGAAAGATGACATGTCATCACAGATCAAGGTATTGAGAATGTCTACACATGGCAAGACATGTTCAATCTGCCTCTGCATGATCGTTTTGACATGAGAAGACACTTTGAGAGTCTGAGTGATCCTGAAAATCATATGATGAAAGGGGTGGTCATTATCCTAATGAGGATCGTTGATATCTGAAGTCTTTAAGTGTTTTGGTAGCATCAGCCAAGGGGAGTTTGTAAGGCTTAATATAAGGCTGATGCAACCCAAACACCCAAAGTCTCTCCTGCATGCATGCACAAGTGTACTGAAGTACAATCCTTTGGAAGTTTCACACTCTGCCTTAGAAAATACTCTAAGTGTCAAATCATTCAAAACCAAGACCAATATCTTCCAAAGCCAAAGATGATGTGGTCCGAATCTTCAAAGACAAAGTCTTCCGAAGCCAACACTTGAAGACAGATTTCTTCCAAAAACTTTTGTACACATGCTTTATCTGATGTACCTTTTACATAGAGGTGGACCCCTTTCCGATGTGACTCTGATGAGACACCAACTTTACATAACTTGGTGAAAGGTCCATGCTTTTAGTAACTGTAAATTGAGGTCTTGAGTCTATGACTTTTTACTTTATGTACTTTATCCTTTTTGTAATATATTAGGATGTCAGATATGGCATGTCATAGTCACTAGTCAAAAGGCAATGTGTCTTTTGACTATACATTTGATTTTGCTTGTTGTCTAGTCATTTGTATACAGCTGGCCTTCAAAGTATGGCCAGATGTAGTATATGTATCTCAAGTACTTGTAACTTTCTGATATGCTTTTGTAACATTTGTAATAGAACTTGAGAAGCAATATACAACATTCTCGAAAACCAACTACTTGTGTGTTTTGCCATCTTGTTTTGTCATATTTACTTTTGTACTTAGCATCTTTACAAAAGGTTAACCAGTTCCCTATTTTATCTGTTAAGTGTTCTAAAAACTCTCCTCATTGTGTTGTAAGTGCATACCCTTCACCGGTCCTGCACTAACTTTTTCACCTTATGTGCAAGTACATCCTTATGAGAAGAACAATAATATGTCGATAGTAGATAGTGGATGTGCTAGGCACATGACTGGGAACAGATCTGTCCTTCAACAATTTCAACATTTTGATGGAGGTCCTGTTCAGTTTGGAGGTGAGGCTGGAGGATACATTTCTGGCAGAGGGAGTGTATCCAACACCAAGTCAAAGGTTGACAAAGTACACTTTGTCAAACAGCTTGAACACAATGTTTTAAGTGTTTCTCAATTCTGTGATCAAAAGCACCAAATGCATTATACAGAACATGAGTGCATTATCCTCAAACCTGAGATGACTATTCCTCTGGAATTCGTGCTTCTTAGATCTCCTAGGAAAGGAGATATGTACAAGCTAGATATGAACTATGCTTCCCCACTAGGAGAAGTATCATGCTTTCTTTTCAAGCTAATGGTGATAAGTCAACACTATGGCATAAACGAGTGTGTCATGTCAATTTTAAAACCATTAATAAATTGGTTAGAAATAACTTGATACATGGTTTGCCTAAAAATGAATTTTTCTACAAATATAACTATGTTGCATGCCTGAAAGGGAAGCAACATAGGGCATCTCATAAATCCAAAGTTAACTCCATCACCACCCTGTTACACTTACTTGAAACAAAAGAGTGAAACATCAGAAACATCAATGGATTTTGTCACAAAGATTAAGAATCAATTTGATTTAAAAGTTAAAAATTTTAGGAATGATAATGGGACTGAATTTGTTAACACTGTTTTAGATTCATTTTGCATGAATAAAGGCATAGCAAGGCAATTCAGTGCACAAGAACTCCACAACAAAATGGAGTTGCTGAAAGAAGAAACATAACTCTCATTGAAACAACAGAACAATGCTATTTGATTCATAATTGCCAATCACTTTTTGTGCTGAAGTAGTGAACACAACATGCAATGTTCAACACAGGACATTAATTGTCAAAAACACAATAAAACACCTAATGAGCTTTTATTTAAAAGAAAACCTTACATAGGATATCTTAGAGCTTTTGGATGTCATGTATATGTTTTAAACACAAAAGAACAATTGGGAAAATTTTCAGAGAAAGCCTATGATGGTTTCTTTGTTGGATATTCTTCAATATCTAATACATATAGGATTTACATTCCACAACAGAACATTGTGGAAGAAACTCCTAATGTGTCTTTTTGTGAATCCTTATTTCCTAATTCTGTAAAAGGATCATCATGGTTGTTTGATATAGATGCACTCACAAACTCGTTTAACTCTGGTTATTTGAATGTTGCACGTACCGAGGATACATGCTATCCATTTATTCCTCCAAACATGAATGAAGTGTCATTATCTGCTGACCCTCCAAGTAGGGGTGAGCATAAAACCAAATAACCAAACCGTAACCGCATTAACCACAATAACTAAACCAAATTTACTGAACCAAGATCGAAACGGTGGTTTGGTATTATGTTTTTTTAGAAACCAAGTTTTCGGTTTTGATTTCGGTTTTGGCCGAATTTAAAACCATAAAAACTGAACCGAACCGTATTCCAACTGAACCGAACTGAAACTGTAACCAACCAACCCAAATCTATAAAACCGGCCCATATTATGTGTATAAATATTTGAAAATTATTACTATATTGGTTACTGATATAAAACTATATTTTAGGTTATATGTTTTTGATATATTAGGGGGAAAGCAGTAAATTGAAAAGAATACTAAAAGACATTTTCAAATAACCCTTTTACACAATTAGAATTCATCAGTTCATCACTTCATCCTCTATTCCTCACCTGGCATAGATCATAATCCACTCAACAACATTCACGTAATCAGACATGGTCCAATCATCCCACACTGCATCATTCATCAAGGTAGCTTCTTTAATTCGTTTAGTCATTTTTTTAACGTTGTAGGTTTCACTAAAGTCTATGAAAATGCATGCTTGAAACTTTGTTCTGTTGTAGATTTTTGTTAATTCTTATTATGTTTAATAGTTCCACGTTTAAAGAAACAGTAGGTTTAGTAGCTTATTTAAGCAACTATAAACTAACTATACTACTACTCACTTGCCATTAATTTGTTGTTCCAAATGGACACAACAATTAGCAAAAATCCAGTTGTTAATGTTGATGAAGAAAATGTTAAGGAATCGGTCACTTTAGTCGATGAGTAATCTTTTGATAACCGTCAAGTAACCGATCATGGGTATGGGACCATATGGTTATGGATAAAGAAATTAAAAGAGCAAGATGTCCTTATTGTAATTATTTGTTTAAGGGGCATTCGAAAAGAATTGGTACGAGTTCCATGTCTAACCATTTGAAAACTGTGTGCACTAAGTCACCAGTTTATAATAAGGTAGATAGGAAGAAACAATCTAAATTAGTTTTAAGCCTGATAGTGTGAAAGAAGGTGATGGAAATCTGGCCTCTCACACGTTTAGTCAAGAAAAGTGTATGAAGATGCTTGCTCGGATGTGTGTAAAAGACAATAGACCTTTTAGTATTGTTGAAGATGAGGGCTTTAGAGAGTTTATTTGGGAGTTAAATCCCATGTTTAAATTTCCTTCAAGATGGACAATACGTAGATTTGTTTATAAATGCTTAGAAGCATGGGGCATTGATAGGGTGTTTACTGTGACTGTCAATAATGCTTCATCAAACAATAGAGCAATTAGATTTCTAAAAACAATGCTTAAGGGTCCCTATTCAATATTAGATTGCAAGTATTTGCACTTAAGATGTAATGCTCACATTATCAATCTGGTTGTGAAAGATGGTTTGGATGAACAAGATAACTCCATAAGTAAGATTCGAAATGTTGTAAGGTATTTAAGATCATCTTCTTGATATTTTAAAATTTCAAAGATTGTGTGAAATATGTAGAAATTGAGTGCAAAAAGAAACCTTGTCTCGATGTTGAAACATGATGGAACTCAACATACATGATGTTGAGTCGACACTGAAGTTTGAAAAAGCATTTGAAATGTATTTCTTTGTTTTAAGTATGTTTTATTTTTTGTTTTATAGTTATCATCAATGATCTAATATGTTATATGATTTCCATATGTTTTACTTTTTAGACTTAATGATGTGGATTTTAACTATCGAGCTTACTTTCGTTCAGAAATTGAAGACGACGAAGTGATCATGAGAAAAAAGAAAAAGAATGATAGAGTTTTGGGAGCACCCGACGAAACGGATCAGGAGAACTCAAGATACTTTAGTTTCTATATTATTTATCTATATATACATCAGAATCTGTATTTTTTTATATTCATTGTAGGATTTTTGTGCCATGTTTTTGCATTAGTATTCATATTAATAAAAGGCATCTGCATGTTTTATATTAGGTTTTATAGTATGTCACATATTAGTTAAGATATTTTGTAATATTTTTATATTGATATATATGACTTATCCTTACATGTTTTTATAGGTTATTTGTGGAGTATCTCAAAATTTTTCATGATGTGACTAAAAATATCTCGGGGTCTAAGTATGTCAGCACGAATTTGTTGTTTGGCGAGATTTGTGTTATGCATGTCACCATAGCAAAAATGACGTTAAGTATCGATGAATCAAAGAAAAAAATGGCGGAGTCCATGAAATTAAAGTTTGATAAATATTGGGATAACTTAAGCAATATTAATATGTTGCTCTATGTGGCTTTAGTTTTAGATCCTCGAAACATAATGTCTTACCTTAGCTATTGTTTAGGCTTGATATAAGGTATGAAGTCCGATAAAGTTAAGAATTTGAAGATAGAAGTTGAAAAGACGTTGTTAGAATTGTATGAAAATTATAAGCAAAGGTTAGATAAAACAAGTGAAGGAAAAAATACATTAGCGTCTTCTAATGTTGTTTATTGTGAGGATGTTGTTGATTTGGGGGATGGTTATTTTGAAATATTTAGAGGAAAAATCTGGAGAAGGAATTAATACAAGTGAAGTCGACATATATTTAAAAGATGGGGTTGAGAAGAAGATAAAAGGAGATGATATATGTGATGTCTTAGGTTGGTGGAAAATAAATTTATACAAATTTCCTATTCTTTCTCATGTTGCAAGGCATTTTTAGAATTCCTATATCAACAGTTGCATCCGAGTCGGCTTTTAGCGTTAGTGGTAGAGTTATCCATAACTACAGAAGTTCTCTTACACCAAAGACCGCCGAGTCATTGATTTGTTTACAAGATTGGCTCCGATCAACACCAACTGATTTACAAGAATCTCATATTAACGGACTACAACTTGAAGACTTTGTTGATAATTTGGAGAGATTGGAAAATGGTTTTAACTTTTACATATTTTACTATATGTTTTTAATTTATGCATAAATATTAGTATCATTATCTTTTTTGTAGAGTTTGAAGCTAAAAAAAACATGCAATGACTTATTGAATCAACATATGGATTTTCACATGTATGACTTCTTGAATGAAGATATGCAATGACCTTTTGAAGAGCATGACGATTTGTCGCATGATTTCATAGATTACCTTTTGTTTTTAATGTATTTGTTTATTTGGTATCAACGATCTAGGTTTTGTTATAATGTACTTGTTTTTATGACATCAAACAAGTTAACGATTAATTTTTGTTCAAATTGGTGGATTATCTCGTTTTATTTAGATTTAAAGGTTAATAAATATTGGTATTAAAGAATATTAAGATTAGGAATATGTATATTTTTTAAAGATTAACAAAAAATTGGTTTAAAAACCAAAACCAATACTTAACCAAAGTGAAATCCGAAACCAAATATCAAACCGAAAAAACCGAACCAAACCGAAACAGTGATGAAAACCGAAAACCAGAAACCGAAAAAATGTAACACCCGTTACTTTTAAACACAATGAAAGAAATAATAAAAAGAAGAAAAAAGAAGGAAACGAAATAAAACCTAAGTTTAGGGGTTAAAGGTGACAAAAAGGACAAAAAGTTTAAAAGTTAGTGATAAAGATGGTATGGCCACCTAAATGGACACACCACACCGTTTCATTCGGATCTTGGTAGAGAGAGAGAAGGAGCTTAAACTCTTGGTTTTAAAGGAAGAACAAGAAAGAATTCAAATTCAAGGTAAGAATTCATGTGTTTCTAATATTCGTGACTGGTTTTATCCTCGGGTTTATGCTTATTTGTGTTTGTGTGTGTTCGGGTTTGTTTTTAATGGGTTTCTAGGAGGTTGAACTCAATTACAAACGAGTTTGGAAGAAGCCATACTCAAGAGCTGCAAAGGTGAGTTCTATGAGCCCTCTTTTACTTGTTTTTAACTGATTTTAGGGCTGGAATGCATGAATGTATATTTTTATAAAACTGGGTTTTACACCCATATGATTTACTATGTGTATGTTGTTATTAAGATATTATGTTAGGCTATGTTCATGCGTGTTGATGTTATGATTGTGTTTCTAAGGCTTAGAATGTAAGATTTAAGCTTAGAACATGATAGATGGTGCTTGGGCACTGACTTAGAATGTAAGATTTAAGCTTAGAACATGATAGATGGTGCTTGGGCACTAAGATATGATGTTTAGGGCTCATACGTTTAAGTATTAGAATCTGCCCAAGTATGGAAAGTCAATGCGGATGAGTATGGAAAGTCAATGCGGATGAGTATGGAATGTCAATGCGGATGAGTATGGAAAGTCAATATGGATGAGAATGGAAAGTCAATGCGGATGAATAGTTAATGCGGATGAGCATTAGTTACCCATTAAGCCAATGCGGATGAGTATTGGAAGTCAATGCAAATGAACAATTAATGCGTATGAACATGTACCACAAAGTAAGAGAAATGTGGATGAGTAGTAGCAAATGCGGATGAAGTAAAAGAAATGCAGATAAACTATAGCAAATGGGGATGAACTATAGCAAATGCGGTTGAACAAAAGATAAATGCGGAGGAACACTTGGAATGTTTTCTAACTTTCTGGGGAAAAAGATGAAACGTAGATGTATGGGGTCCTTGTCGCTTAACCCTAGATCAATTGCTTGGTGCTCTAGAGGGGGGTTAAGCACATGACCTAAACTTAAACTGAAAATGGGACGGAAAGGGTAGGGATGCCAATCCGAGCAGCCGCGTGCCATGAGGTATTTTCGTAATGTTAACCGGTATTATGTGAGCATGTTATTTGGCTTATGTGTTGCTGGTAGATTTAAATACTGATGTAGTCAGGATAGGTAATGCTTGGGGTATGAAGAGTAAAGTAAGTGGCTAATCACAACTGCCACTATAATTAAGGACTTACTATACTTGACATAACCTGAGATGTTCCCTTGAATGACCGTGTTGGTGTTTGAATCTTTTAGTGTGTGTGTGTGAGGATGTCAGGTGGTAGATCATCTAAAGCCTCACTAGTCGGAGGTCATGGTGCTGAACCAAGGGTAATGAGAGGAAGGCCTTGAGCCGAAAAGGTGGTTTGTGAAGAACTAGAGACCCTCATCTGGAGGGTGGTGATGAGAGTGCTAATTTGAGAGCCTTATGAAGGAGGGGATTGTGGAGCAAGTGCATCAGGTCATGCAGAAATCCTACCGTCTGTAGTGGCCGAAGTGATAAAAGCAGTTAGAGATGGGGAATGAAGGGAAAGGAGTAGACATACGGGCGAAAGGAGACAGCCCGAGAGGGAGACGGTTTTGTTAGATGACGAATAAGAAGAGGAGAAAGAAGAGCCTACGCTGGAGGTGGCACGAGGCTGAACTACGGGGCTTTCGCCCCTACTTTGAATGGTCACAGCACTACGCTGCTGCTCACCGTGGGTGAAAGAAATCGAAGCTGTTCTAAATATCAGCGAGTGCCGGGAGGACCAAAAAGTGAAGTTTGCTGCCCACTCTTTCGTGGACTCGGCTTTATGCTGGTGGGACAATATTGTCCAAGCTGAGGGTAGTCAGGCTATTAGGAGAATGAGGTGGTCCGAACTGAAAAGTTGGTAATCGAGGAGTTCTGTCCTCACCGTGAGATGAATAAAGTTGAAAGGGAATTCTTGCAGTGGAGGCAGGACGATGACACATCAGCAATACACCACCAGGTTTATGAAATGGCACGGCTGGTGTAAGATCAGGTGATGCCTCTATCATGAAAAATCAAGAGGTATGTTTAGGGCTTGCCAGCGGATATCCGTAGGCACATGATCGCTGCCCGACCAACCACGTTTAGGTCGGCAGTTGATATGGCAGGATGGTTGTATGGTGAATGAGAGGTGGTGGTGGCTGAGGTGAGCAGAAGGGCGGTGGTGACCAGAATTGGAATGGGAAGAGGTTTGGTCGGCGTGGTGCCTCGACGAGTAACAAGAAGGCACGGGTGGATGATCCATGTGGTCACATCTTGTACGGGGTCAAAGAGATGTGACAAATGTGGGAAGGAGCATTCAGGGGAATGCAAGTGGGGATCAAACATCTATTTCAAGTGCGGGAAGCCTGGTCATATGGCTAGAGATTGTGGGGTTATGAGGTGTTTCAACTGTGGGGAAAGTACTCACATAAGTACGGAATGTATGAAGCCGAGGGCTGAGTGTTCTGGGGTGAAGAAGAATGGAGGTGAAGGACCGAGGGCAAGCGCCAGAGCATTTACGATGACGCAGGAGGAGGCTAGGATGGACCTTGATGTTGTGTCAGGTACGTTTCTACTAAACCAAACTTTAGCCTCTGTATATTCGATTCTAGTGCTAGTAAAACTTTTTTTGCTGCTTTCTATTCTAAACTGCCTGCTAGTAGTAAGAAAATAGACACACCCTTTGATGTAGAAACTACCATAGGTAGTTTGCCAGGATTTCTGAGGTGATAGAAGAATGTGATGTGGAATTAGAAGGTCATAAGTTTCCGGTTAGACCATTCGCAATGAGCTTAGGCAGGTTTGATGTAGTCTTGGGGCTGGATTGGCTAGCGGACTACGAGGAGAACATTGTGTGTCGCAAGAAGATGATTCGTCTGACAGCGAATGATAGAGTTCGGGAACGGTTTATGGGGAACGGGCCATGACGATTACGAAAGTGATTTCGACGGCGGTGGCGGGAAAGTGCATGGGCATGGATGTAGTGCCTACTTGGCCTATTAAGGATGTAGAAACACCAACACCACAACTGTCTGATGTACCGGTTCTATGTGACTTTCCATATGTGCTTCCTGAAGACTTACCCGGAGTGCCACCTGACCGAGAGATCGAGTTTCAGATTGATCTGATACCTGATGCCTAACCTGTTTCCAAGGCACCGTATTGGTTGGCTCCGACTGAGATGAAAGAGTTGATGGAGCAATTGCAAAGCTGCTTGATAAAGGGTTTATTAGACCGAGTATCTCTCCTTGTGGTGCTCCGGTCTTATTCGTGAAGAAGAAAGACGGTAGTATGAGGATGTGTATTGACTGCTGTGAGTTGAACAAGTTGACGATAAAGAACCGCTACCCCTTACCACAAATTGATGACTTGTTTGATCAGCTTCAAGGTGCCAGTTGGTTTTCAAGGATAGACCTTCTATCGGCTTCCATCAGTTGAAAGTGAAGGAGCAAGATATCCCTAAAATAGCTTTTCACACGTGTTATGGTCATTACAAGTTTCTTGTCATGTCTTTTGGTTTGACCAATGCGCCAGCTGCTTTTATGGATCTGATGAATCGAGTGTGTCGACCGATGTTGGATAAATCAGTGATTGTGTTTATTGATGATATCCTGATTTATTTGAAGAGCTAGATAGAGCAAGCCGGTCACATTCAGAAGGTTCTAAAGACATTGAGAAAGGAGAAGTTGTACGCCAAGTTCTCCAAGTATGCATTTTGGTTGCGCGAGGTTCAGTTCTTGGGTCACGTGGTGAATCCCGATGGAATTATGGTGGACCCGGCAAAGGTGGAGGCGGTGATGCAGTGGAAGTCTCCAAGGACGCCATCCGAGATCCGTAGTTTCTTGGGTTTGGCAGGCTATTATAGAAGATTCATTCAAGACTTCTCTAAGATCGCTTCTCCACTAACCAAGTTGACCCGGAAAGATCTAAAGTTTGTATGGGGTCAAGCTCAAGAGAAGGCGTTCGAAGAATGAAGGCGAGATTGACTCAAGCTCCTGTTCTGTCATTACCCGATGGAAGTGAAGATCTGGTGGTTTATTTTGATGCTTCCTACGCGGGGTTGAGATGTGTGTTAATGCATAGAGTAGAGGTTATAGCCTATGCATCTTGAGAGTTGAAGGTTCATGAGGTCAATTATCCTACTTATGACTTGGAGCTAGCAGTCGTGCTCTTTGCGTTAATGATTTGGAGGCACTATCTTTACCGGATGAAGTGTACCATATTCACTGACCACAAGAGCTTGAAGTACTACTTCAAGCAGAAGGACCTGAACACGAGGCAGAGACGATGGTTGGAGCTCATATAGGATTATGATTGCGAGATCCATTACCATTCGGCAAAGCCAACGTGGTGGCGGACGCCCTTAGTAGAAAATAGAGGCCTGAGCTGATTCGGGTGAAAGCATATTAGCTAATCATGACCTCGGATGTGATGAAGCAAGTCAAGGAGTTCGAAGATGAGGCATTGAAAGAAGATCATCTTAACTCTAAAGAATGAGAGGTCTGGTCGTAGAATTGGGTGAGAACACGCTTGATGTTAGCACTCGATTCGGGAGGATGTGGATTCCTTGTTATGGGAATCTACGTATGAAGATTTTGGGTGAAGCTCATAAGACTCGATACTCTATTCATCCTGGTGCTACAAAGATGTACCAAGACATGAAGAAAGATTATTGGTGGCCAAGTATGAAGCGTGATGTGGTGGAGTATGTGAGTAAATGCCTTACTTGTTTACAAGTGAATGCCGAGCATCAAAAGCCGTATGGGAAGATCCGACCTTTGGATATACCGGAATGAAAGTGGGAGGACATCACCATGAATTTCATTACAAAGATGCCACGTACCCCGAAAGGGAATGATGCCATATGGGTGATAGTTGACCGTTTGACGAAGAGTGCTCACTTCCTATCGATCCACAAGACATATTCATCTGAGAGGTTGGCAGATCTATTCATCAAGAAAATTGTAACATGTCATGGTGTGCTGGTGTCTATTGTGTCTGATCGTGATACCCGAATTACATCTAAATTTTGCAAGAAATTCCACGATGCTATGGGGACAAGGTTGCATATTAGCACGGCTTATCATCCTCAAACAGATGGTCAGTCAGAAAGGATCATTCAAATGTTGGAGGATATGCTTCATGCTTGTGTTATCGATTTTAGAGGAAGTTAGGATGACCACTTACCATTAGTTGTGTTAGGATTGTGTACTGGATGACTACTAACAAATTTACGAGAATACCAAAACAAATAGTACAGAATCCTATTTGATTGGCGATCCAATCAGTGAGAATGCACGTAGAATCAATTAAGAACTAAATCTAAACATTAAGAACGATTAGCAATTGATCTACTACGATCTATGAAGTTGGAGCAGGTTGCTAGAGGTCTGTGAATGGCTAGGGTACGTCTGGGTATCGAAATATTCAAAGTGTCTAGTTTTTCCATGATTTAAGTGGTATTTATAGGTTAGGGTTTCTCAATTGTGCGACTGAACCATTTGCATAGTTTAGTCGTGCGATTGACTCATGCGGTTGATCCATTCGCACGACTAAGTGTTCAGTCGTGCGACTGAATCAATCTCATGTTACAATCATGCAACTGATCCAGTCTCCTGGTTCATGCGTATGACTGGTTCATTAGCATGAAGTTGTTCATGCGTATGGTCCATTAGCATGGGCCAATCACATAAGAACTTCACATGATTAAGTTTGAATATGTTTCATAGTCATTAATTGATTTAGATATTATTCAGACTACCACAACCTATATAGTTTTGTCAATAAGTGTTATTACATACCAACCAATGAAATATTCAATATTATATAAGCACAACCACATATTGTACTTCATTAGGTACCCGTCCAATTACATATGTGTAAGACAATCCAAACATATTACAATAAGTTCAGAAACTAGGGACACATGTATCTACAAACTCCCCCTTGGACCTAGTTTCATCTAATGTCTTACTTCCTTCATGAGTTCCTCAAACTTATTGTACTTCTCTTCTCTAATGACTCAGGCATGTATCTCAAAAGCAAAACAGAGTGGTATAACGTTCTGAAATTGTAGAGCTTGTACAATATCTTGAGAGTCATAGAATAGTGGCCACTTGTATAATGTATAGACATCATCTGTAGACAAGTTTGTAAGCCATATTGGGTCGAACACCCTGATGGTTTCCATTACACCATTCTTGTTCAAAACTATGAATGCCTCTCCTGACCCCCAATCATAGTACCACCATTTGAAGTGTTGAGTGAAGTCCTGTGGCATTTCCCATAGAGGGATCTTAGATATTGTGCGTGGAGGACTCCACTTCAGCACTATTTTCGGTTTTCTAGTAATGGCATCAACCTTAGACCGTCTGATATACGTCGTTGGCTGTTGAGGTTTGAAGTTGACCCATCTGGTGTGGTACTCTCTTTTTAGAGCTGTTTCAAACCAGCCTGACATTTTGCGTGGGTCAGCGTATAGCAATTTTAACTTTGCTAACTGGTTTAGCTCAAAACCAAGAAGAGTCTTCAGGTCATGTGGGAACCTGAAGTACTCAATCCCTTTCTTACGTTTAACTGCATAAATCTTGAGATCTTCAAAATACGCCCATGCTATGATTTTGCCCGACACCCTGTGATGTTTCTTCACTTTGTACAGCTTCGTGTAGATAGTTGACGTTGAAGCACTACGTTGGGCTCGTATTTCTTCAAAGCATTCAGCCCACTCAGCCTGTTCGATATTTACTTCAGCTTCTGAGGCTTGGGCTGTATGGTTTTTCTTGTCAGACTCTTCTTCCATTCTATCCAGATTGGGAAAGACATTACCCTCAATGTCAGTGTACTCCGGATAGAGTTGGTCCGTGACATCTTCAATTTCGATCTCATCAACATCGTTGAGCTCGTCATCACTTTCCACATGGACTGTTGGCGCATCTTTCATGATCTCATCGGGATTGAGTCAAAATATTTCAGCAAGTTGCTCATTTGTGAGGTCATGAATTATCTCTCCTTCTTCACGAATGTAATTCATTAATCTCCTGACTATTCCCTACAGATCAAGAATCATCGTGAGCTGAGTCTTGATCTGTTGGAGGGGAGCAACATCATATTCATCTCTTGGATAGTTTGGATCTGCTTGATTTAAAACATGTAACATATGAACCATTAGTAAACAGTCATAGCAGTAATCATCAACAATAAATAAAAACATTAATTACATTAATTTGATACAGGATTCAAATACACATGATTTAAATAACATAAACAACTAAGCATTACTCTTGTCTTGTATCATGTGCTCCTCTGCTGATGGGGCTGATGTCGATTGAGGAGGTGCATCAGGTCATGCAGACGATCTTACCGTCTGTGGTGACTGAGGTGATAAAGGCTGTGAGGGAAGGAGAAAGGAAGGAAAGAAGTAGACCTACGGGCTAAAGAAAACAACGTGAGGCGGCCCGAGGTTGCAACTATGGGGCATTCCACTGCTCCAGTTGCTCACCGGTGGGTGAGAGAAATGAAAGCTGTTCTGAACATCAGCGAGTGTCGGGAGGATCAAAAAGTGAAGTTTGCTACCCACTCTTTCGTGGACTCATCTTTATGCTGGTGGGACGGTATTGTCCAAACTGAGGGTAGTCGGGCTATTGGGATGATGAGATGGTCTGAACTGAAGAACTTGGGGATTGAGGAGTTTTGTCCTCATAGGGAAATGGATAAGGTGGAAAGAGAGTTCCTGCAGTTGGAGGCGAGGACGATGACACATCAGCAGTATACCACCAAGTTTAATGAAATGGCACAGCTGGTGGAGGTATATTCAGGGCTTGCCAGTGGATATCCACACGCACATGATCGCTGCCCGACCGAGCACATTTAGGTCGGCGGTTGACTTGGCGGGGAGATTATACGATGAAAGAACTATGGTGGTGACAGAAGCTAGCAAAGAAGGAGGGATCCATTGAAATTTGAACGGGAAGCGGTTTGGACGTGGCGGGGCCTCTCCAAGAAACAAAGGTGCAGGAGTGGATGACTGGCGTGTGGTCACATCCAGTGCAGGGTCGAGAAGATGTGACAAGTGTGGACACAACACCCCGGGGAGTGTAGATTGGGGACCAATGTTTGTTTCCGTTGTGGAAGAACCGGACATGTGGTGAAGAACTGCGGTGTGAGGAGATGTTATTCTTGTGGTGAGGAAGGCCACATGATCAGGGATTGTAAGAAACCGAGGGCTGAAGGTTCAGGAGGAAGAGGGCTGGAGTAGAAGGGCAGAGGCAAATGCCAGAGTGTTCCCGATGATGCAGGGGGAAGGCTAGGACGGACCCCGATGTTGTGTCAGGTACGTTTCCAGTAAACCAAACTTTAGCTTCTGTGTTATTTGATTCTGGTGCTAGTAAAAGTTTTATTTCTGCTACTAAACTGCCTCTTAGTTGTAGGAGTGTAAAGGTGCCCTTTGATGTAGAAACTGCCATAGGAGGGTCTACCAGGATTTTTGAGATGATAGAGGGTTGTGACATAGAATTAGAATGTCATAAGTTTCCTGTTAGACCATTTGTGATGACCATAGGCAGGTTTGACATAGTCGTAGGAATGAATTGGTTGGTAGTCCACGAGGCGAATATCGTGTGTCGTAAGAAGATGATTCGGTTGACAGCGTTTGACGGGAATACAGTGGCGGTTTACGGTGATCGAGTCACTACGATTCCAAAGGGGATTCGATGGCGGTGGAAGGAAAGTGCGTCAGGCGTGGGTATAGCGCCTACTTGACTTACGTGAAGGATGTGGATATGCCAACACCATAACTTTCTGATGTACAGGTTGTGTGTGGCTTCCTAGAGGTGTTCCGATGAGACTTCTTGAGAGTGACAGTAGACCGCGGGATTGAGTTCTAGATTGATTTGATACTGATTGCCCAACCTGTTGCTAAGGCATCGTAGCGGTTGGCTCCGACTAAGATGACGGAACTGATGGAGCAACTGTGGGAATCGCTTGATAAGGGGTTCATTAGACCGAGTATCTCCCCTTGGGGTGCTCCGGTCTGATTTGTGAAGAAGAATGACAGTAGAACGAGAATGTGTAAAGACTACCGTGAGTTGAACAAGTTGATCGTGAAGAACCGGTACCCCTTACCGAGGATTGATGACCTATTTGATCAGCTTCAAGGCACCAGATGGCTCTCCAGGACAGATCTTCGATCTGTCTACCATCAGACGAAAGTTAAAGAGCAAGATATTCCTAAAACAGCTTTTCGCACGCGTTAGGGATGAAGTGCATGATATTCAGCCAAGATACATAAGGCCTTTCCGAATCTTTGCTAGAACAGGGAGGTGACCTATAGATTAGAGCTACCTGACGAGTTAAGTGGAATTCATCTTACATTCTATGTATCACATTTGAGGAAAGGTATAGCAGACAAGGATATGGTTGCACCATTGAAGGATATCGAGGTGGATGAACGGCTCAATTATGTGGATCCACCAGTGGTGATCTGTGAAATCGATGGAATGGTAGACATTTGAGTGTGTTCTTGACAGAAGGATAAACAATAGCAAAAACCAAGAGACAATCAATAATACGAAGTATAATTTAATGGTTTCATTGATAAAACCTAACGATTACATGCTCGTTACAACATAAGAATCAAGACTCTTGGCAAGGAAGATCGAGCATGATCTCCATTCTCATCCAGCAGCCCTAGGCTCCGGGTAGACTCCTCTCAAAACCCTTTTCTTCTCTACACATTGAAACTAGTATATGTGTTGGTGCCAGGCTATGTGTAGTGTGGAAGTCAATTATGAACTTCGGCCCAGTACCCCATTTGTTTGGGGCATAGCTGATGACACTGATCCAGAAAGTGATAATGAATGTGATGAAGAAAGAAAGAGTTAATGAAGTATGTGATGAATGATGATAAAGATAATAACTATTATCTATATATACGTACAATGTGTGATCACGTTCTAAGACTTTTATGATTTGAAAGAAAATAAAGAACGGTTTTTAATGCAAGTAAAGTATGTTTTATTATAAAACTAGAACACACTCAGCAATGCTGACTTTTATGTGTTTCTAGTTGGCAGGTAAAGTTGCTGAGGATGGCACATGATGACTACTTGGCTCTTTTGGATGGCATCCATATTTATAATGCTTTTGTATTGAAACTTAACATGTATTTTGTAATTTGACAACAATGTTTTATTTTACAAAAGCTTTTGTAATGCAATGAAATGGATGTTTTAAATGTTTCCACTGCAACGTTTATTCAAGTTAAAGTAACTAAATGTTTTATGAACATTGATTGACAAGCTGTATGTGTCCCTGGAATGGGGCCTTACAGAACTTCAACAACTCAAAAAACAAAAGGTCTGGAATCTAATAGATCTTCCTGAAGGGCAACATCCAATTGGCACAAGGTAGTTATTCAAAAATAAAGTAGATGACAGAGGTATCATTGTGAGAAACAAAGCTAGGTTGATTGCTCAAGAATACACTCAAGAAGAAGGGATAAACTATGATGAAGTTTTTGCACTACTTGCAAGAATTAAAGCCATCAGAGTATTCCTCGCCTTTGCTTTATATAAGAAGTTTATTGTTTATCAAATGGATGTGAAGTGTGCATTTTTATATGGGAAAATTGATGAAGAAGTCTATGTAGCTCAACCTCCAGGTTTTGAATATCCTGATTACCCACATAGAGTATACAAGTTTGACAAAGCTTTGTATAGACTTCATCAGGCACCAAGAAAGTGGTAAGAAGCATTATCATCTTTCTTGCTCAAGCATGGATACAAAATCGGAACTATTGATCAAACTCTCTTTCTCTCAAACATGAACATCAAGATATCTTAGTTGTTTAAATATGTAGATGACATTATATTTGGATCAACAAACAAGAGACTGTGTGAAAGCTTTGAAGAGTTGGTGAAATCTTAGTTTCCAGTTAGCTCAATGGAGAATTATGTTTCTTTATTGGACTACAAGTTCATCAAAAAAAAAAAGGCATATTCATCAATCAAAATTATATTCATCAAATATTGAAGAAGTACAATCTTGTTGATACATCTTCATGCAAAAACCTGCTTCAATAACTGACAAAATTGTACCAGATCCTAGGAAAATCTATTGATCAAAGATTATATAGATCAATGATAGGATCTCTTATGTATTTAACTACTAACAGACCTGACATAATGTTTGTTATATGTGTTTGTGCTAGGTACCAATCAGATCCAAAAAAGTCACATCTAAATGTTATGAAAGGATTTTCAAATATCTCAAAGGGAAACAAGCCCTTGGTCAATGGTATCCAAAAGATGGAGATTTATCTCTACGTTTATTCAAACAGTGACTATGGAGGATGCAACTACAATAGAAAATCCACAACTGGTGGATGCCAATTTTTAGGACCAAGACTTGTTTCATGGAAGTACAAAAACCAAACAAATGTATCAGTATCCACAGCTGAGCCCAAGTACATAGCTGCTTCAGCTGGTTGCTCTCAAGTCCTTTGGTTGCAAAACCAATTACTTGATTATGGTTACAATTTACTTCAAAATCCAATCTATATTGACAATTTAGCTGCTATGTCTATCCCTGCTAATCTAGTTCATCATAGTAAAACAAAGCATATTGAAATCAAATATCTTTTTCTAAGGAGTAAATTACAAATTTTGTCCTTTAAGTATTCCTAAAATTATGGATCTTGTCCTTAAACTTTTTTAATTACACTAAGCGTCATTTATTTAAAAATTTATCACACTTTATGTCCTTTCTACTAACTGAAGTTAACTTTTTAGTTAGTTTTTTTGTAAATGACTATTTTACCCTTACCCCTTAAAGGATGAAATCTGTAATTTTAATAATATTTTATTTTATTTCCTTTTTGTTTTTATTTTATTTACTTTATTTCTCTCTAACATTATTTCTCTTTTCTAACTACTTTTATTTTAATAAACTTATTTTCATAATAGTCACTTTACCCTTAACCCTTAAAATGACGAAATGTGTTGTACTTTAATTTTTTTAGTTACTTATTTATTTTTAGACCTTTTTGTTTAAAAACATAATCATAAATTAGTAATAATTTAGTTTTATTTTTTTAAATGTAAATTTAATTATAGATTTTTATTTTCTTATAAATTTTTTATTTATTCATTACATTTGTAATAAAACTAATATAAATTAGGCAACTAGATTTTTAACTTTTTTGGTACAAGATTTTTTAATCGTTTCAAGTTATTTGGTTTACGGTTTATATTCGATACCGGTTGTAGAAAGTAACATTTTGGTTTATGATATAAAATTTTAATTTTTGGTATTCAATCAATGGTTTGTTTTAAATTAAATATAGTGTGATAGCGCGTTACCTTTAATTTAAAATAAATATACAAAAAGGTTACTAAATAACTACTTGGAGTTTTTAAATGAACAATCATTTAATTTTTTTTATTAAATGTACGTTTATTCAAGCTTTTAGTTAAACTGTAAATAATAACTTTTATATCAATGAAAATCAAAACCAAACCACTTAAAACTAAAATGAAACTGAATCAAACAATTACTAAGGGTTTGCTTTGGTTTGGTTTTATGATTAAGTTTATTAAACCTTTTTTTCAGTAAAAACACTTAAATACTCCATATATTTATCAATGTTTAATTATACATATAGCTCAACATAGAATAATTTTAACCAAGTAAAATATAAAAAGTCATATACTAAAATCATACGATCTCTAATATGTTTCTAATATCAACCGTAAGTCAAACTATTTAAAATAGTTGAAAATTCTTATAACAAAAAGATAATAGAAAAAACGATGATGAAACAAAATCCATTACTAGTTTCAATTTTATATCATAAAAAACTATTTTCAACTCCCCTTCTTGTTCTCCGATAATTAGAAAGATATATAACTACTTTTTAAAAATAAAAAATATAATAAATTAACAAAAACCTATAGATAAAATTATATTTTATAGAAAAATATTTAAGTAATCATATTTTAGATAAGTTTATAAAATAAAAATTGACTAAAAAGATAAAGTAAATAAAATAAAAACAAAATCGAAATAATAAAAGATTAAGGAAAATTGCTGAGTTCGTCCTTTAAGGGATAAGGACAAAATGGTACATCCACACAAAGCTACTAAAAAAGTTAACCTCAGTTAGTAAAAAAGACATAAAACATGATAAATTTTTATATAAAGGACGTTCAGTGTAATAATCAAAGTTTAAAGACAAGATCCATAATTTTAAACATACTTGAAGGACAAAATTTGTAATTTACGCTTTTCTAAGAGATTGCTCAGAATAGGGGTTAGTCAGGTTAGTCAAAATAGATACAACAAATCAGCTTGCTGGTCTATTCACTAAGGCCTTTGATTAAATGAGATTTAAATTTCTCATTGAGTTTTGGGCATGATTAACTTGGATTAATAAACATTAACAAAGAAAAGCATGTGTCTGTCCTTCTATTTCTACATGACATATGTGTGGAAAATGATAGTACACTCTGCCTTTGCTTGTTTCCTGAGTTCTTAAATTTCCTTAACAATTGATCAATAGCTCTTTGATATGTAGTAGATTCACCTTGAGTGAAGATTATACTAAGAGCGTGCTTAACATAATAAAAAAGTGACTGTTTGTGAGAACTTCATTTTAAGGATCAAGCAAGTAAGTCTTATCCTGATATGATCAATTCATTCACCTAAGCACACTATGCAAAACACTTTATAACTTCTATATTTTGCAAATCAATCCCTCTGTTTTGTGTAAACAAAGACCCGGGTTAAAGGCACCTCTGTTTTATATAAGTAAAGACCCGGTGACCTGATGATGATCATATCAAAGCTCTCAAAAGAATCCATTGTGATCAACTGTATATTAATATTAGAGCGTTTGTGGCAAAGCATTTATGAGACAACGCATATGTCTCAAGATAGAATTTATAACTTCATGTACATAGTTTGTAAGTGTGATAAAGTGATGAACTGACTCATAAACAGAGGACAAACTCTAATGTGAATTGAATATGGAGCCCATTACAGTTTATCACTAATAAATTTGAAAACATGATAAACAACATGACTAGTTGATCCCATACTCTTGTTTGGATTTAAGTGGACACACATACTTGCAATCAGGACTAGAATCAAGTCACATTTCAATAATTAACTCAATTAGGAATAAGTTAGTGATGTAATATGATCCCATTATATGTGTTTATATGCATGTTTATAAATTTCATTCAATTTTGTTACTTTTAATGTATTTATTATGTAATCTTTGGACAGTCATGTGCCTTTCATGTAATTCTTCTACATAAATTTATGATGAATGGAAAATCTTAACATTAATCACAAATTTAGGGGGAGTAGTTAATGCATGAAAACATAAAATCTAAATTTTGTTAAAAAAAAAATTTGGAGCTTGAGCACTAACTTTACTGTAGGATACATGAAGTTTTTCAAAATATAAATCTTCTTGTGTAAAATTGTAATGAAAACAAAGTGAACAAGGTCTAATAGCAATAAATGGTTCTATTAGTTGATTAGGACCATACAATCAAAAAGGTTTCAATTTTGCATTTTCAGCATTAGTAGAAGCTAGTATATTTTTTGTTATAGATGCGACAGTGCGAAAAAGGAATATGACCATCCGTAGATGGGTAACCTACGGATGTGGTAATGATTAAAAATATAATAGTTCCATAGATTGGTAATCTATGGAAATTCAAATTATACTTCATCAAAAATCAGTTTTTAATTCTAAGTCATCCGTAGATGATCTACGAAAGAACTAAAATGTACGAAAACAATAAAATTGGTAATAAGGATAGGGGGTCCCACCTCATTTAATAAATGAAATTAATAAATCCGAGGGGGTATAAATGATGTTTTTGACTTGTCATTTCTATTCACTTTTTCAGAACATCTTTTTTCAACCTAAAATTAATATATCTGAGGGAGTATAAATAATATTTTGACTTGTCTTTTCTATTCACTTTTTCAAAACATTTTTTTCAACCTAGAAAAATGTTCAGATAAACCCCCGTCGGACAATATTAAAAAAATTACCAATGACCTTTACACCTTGCTTGATTCTTGATCTCTGTTCAATACAAATTCAATAATATCAAGGTAAAACATATCATAATCCAAAATTATGAACTGATTGATTCTTCATTTCTTTGTCGAAACTATTCCTATTCTTAGGGTGACGATTTTGTTCTAACATAATTTTCTTTAGTCTTATGAAAAGGTGGCTAATCATTTCGCAACAGAGCACAATGTGTGTGAATTCTTAAGTCCTGAGAAGCTAGTAGCAGAAGCATGTCGAGATATCATCATATACCTATGACGATCTAGGCTTTTCTATGAGTTATCAGCAGAGCTTGTGTTTCATCAAACACACATCATTGATTTTTGGAATTCAGCTCGAATAGAGCAAGTTGGAAATGTGAAGTGATAGTTGCTGAAATCAAGAATGAAAGTGATAGTTGCTGAAATCAAGAATGAAAGGATAAAATTTGGTCATCCGGATGTATTTAACAATGAATACATAGAGAAAGTGTGCTATCTGATGGGAAATGATGGTGAGTTTGACAAGGGTGAGATAAAGAAAGGAAGACTGTGCAAGCCATATATATTCTTATGTCATACGTATCTAAAGTGCATCTCAACAGGATGTCTGGGCATGACAGATTCTCAAGGCACATTTCATCTGGCATTATTGGCATTTTTGAGGGAAGGACATACAACTACTCATAGTACATGTTTAGTTGTCTATGTGACCACATCAGAGTGCAAAAGGCTAATAAGATGTATATGTTTCCAAGGTTCTTGCAATTAATCATCAATGCCGATCTACCTGGAATAGAAAAAGATGGTGATGTGTTTATTTAGGCACATCTAGGAAGATCTGTACAGAATAAGATGAGAGGAAAGTATGAAGGAGAAGACATGCCCATGTTTGCACATGGGTTGATCTTAATGGTAACATACCCCAAGGGCTTGTGTGAGAAGACCAGCAAGATCAATCACCTGCTCATACTGAGGAAGCCTTAATTTCCCCTCATTAATCACCCATACACAACCATCATATATCCCCACAACACCAATCACCAGCTAGTCAAAACACCCTGCCTGTCTCACCTATTCAACCTGAACCATCCCCACAACACCAATCACTAGCCAGTCAAAACATCCAGCCAATCTCTCCAATTCAAAATCATTCACCTACTCATCAACAACCTGAAACTCCTCGACATTAATCTCTTGAGAGTGTTCACACCAAGCCTGTCTCTGATACTTAGTCTAGAAACTCAGTTCACACTAGTGAGACTAAGTTAGTATCAACATCAACAACTACAACAACCTCATCAAGAGAAAATAGATCAAGCGGCTAAGTCTATTTCAAGCTAAGTAAGTATAGCTCCTGCTGTAGGCAATGAGGATGAGATTTTTGATCAACATCAAGAAGGTGAAGATGAAGCTAACTATGTTGATGTTATAGCCTATCATGAAGATGACCTGGAAGATGATGATATCCCTATGAGTAAAAGGTACTTGGTTGCTGAGTATAACAAAATTATAATCAAGTCAAACAAAAGGAAGGAAAGAATACAAGAGTTAAATGGATTGATTAAAAAAAGGATGAAGAGCTGATGAAACAAGAAGCATCATTGAATATATTAAGAGAAGATGCTCAAACCAACAATGAGGTAATTGATGCGTTGCATGAGCTGGTTGAAGAACGTAAAGATTCTGTGTAGCATGAAAGGACTGAAAAGGAGAAGCTTATGTTTGAAGGTGAACAAGCAAACAATTCTCTCACTGCTCAATCTATTTTGTTGAAAAGGAAAGATGAACAAATTGATGAGCTCAAGATGAAAATTGTGCACTTGAATCGAATACTGCGCCATTAACAAAAATAAAAGAATCTATTGAAGCTTCAAATCAAATCATTCAATACTCAAGAAAGAGGAAGTATTTGGGGTATGTGGAGAGAAGAGGTGATTAACGTTGAAGATTCATTAAAAAGATCAAGGCTACTTCTCCACAGCATACTCCTTTAGTGGATGTTTCCATTTAAAGCCTATATCTCATGTTGAAACTGAGAGTGATGCTAAATGGGATGAGAATATTAAATATGAGTCTCCTAAAGAACAAAAACAATCAAAGGTTGATGACAGTTTGCCCACTAAAGACACATTGGAAGAGAGCCTAAATCAACTATGTTTATAACCCCGATCAATCATGGGTTTCCTATGACATGGTTGAGAGAATGAACATGAGAGAAATGAAGGAAGCACAGAAGGAATTTGAGCTAGCAAACTTCATGATTCTAGATTGAAATTTTGAAACATTCACAAACTTCTAATCAATTCAGAGAATAACCAAAGACCTAGGTCATTATGATACAACCAAGCTGAACAAATACAATATGACTTGCTGGTTACAAAGTCATAACTATAAGATATATGAGTTGAAAGGAAGATCTGTAGCTAAGCATAGAATGATGATGGAGCATGTAATGAAGGTGGAAATGGAAATAGGAGTGAAATTCCAGACCGAAGCTCCAATCCTTCCTGTGAACATCAATTAAAAACCCCTACTGAATCAGTAACAACTAAAAGCAAAGATCAACATAAAGGGAAATATAAATTGATCAAAAACCCAAGACAGGTGATCCCTGGGAAGGTATGGACTCTAGGCACAACTACGAGAGAGATCACCATAAAAAATCTTCTCTAATCCTGCTATTTGATCATATCACAACTCCCACTGCAGCTGAAGATAATGGGATTATGGCCTAGAAATATCATCTAGAGTGGGACTGTGCTCTTATCAAGAGAGTATGTGGAAGAGTTGAATACTTCTATTTACTTGAATCAATCTTGTTATTACCTGATCCTGACATTAAAGACCTTCAAAGTTTGATCATTTCCAACTACCCAATAAGCCCAAGATGTAAGGCCCCGTTCCCGGGACGTTTACAACCTGTAAATCATCACACATAAAACATATATTTTTATCATATTACATAAAAACGTCATAGCGGAAACATTTAAACAACACATTCCATTTCAATATAATAACTTTTGCAAAATAATACATCGTTAATCAGTACCAAAATACAATGTTGCATTACATAACAAAAGCATTAAATAAATGGATGCCATCCCAAAAGAGCTGAGTAACCACCGTGCCATCCTCAGCTATCATTACCTGCCAACTGGAAACACATCAAGTCAGCATTGCTCATTGAGTTCTAATTTTATAAAAAATCATACTTTTCTTACGTTAAAACCGTTATTTATTGTCATGCAATCATACAACATACGTACACATAATAATATCATTATTATCTTCATCATTCGTTTGTTCATCTTTACATCTTTTCTTGCACATTTGATATCTTCCGTACCAATACTGTGTGCTACACCTCCAAACTATATGGCTACTGGGCTGAAGTCTATAAATACAAAGCTAAACATGGTGTTGCAGTACCAGGGGTAAGCGGTAGAGGTTCTATACAAATGGTCGATCACAAAGAAGGACCCCGATGTGCACCCTCCCGGAGTAGCGAACTCGCACACCATTGGGCTAACACCTTATAATTTCATCATTCATTAATGCACACATTCATCATGTTCCACTTTTGATTATCTTCCACTTTACGTCACATAATACTTTCATTTCATTCATTAACATTCAACGCAAAGCCACGAGAAACATAAACATACGTCATAACAAGGAACATAACATACACTGTCATTAACAACATACTAAGCAACATCATCCATACATAACATGCATAATCATGCAACATGCAATGTCATTGTCGTGCGAATGAACCCTCAGTCGTGCGAATGAACCTCAATCGGCCGTATGGCCTCCATTCGGTCGCCTAGCCCTAGCTGGTGCATAATGCAGTTCATCCTGAACCCAATCTGCCATTTTCGACCTTAAAGCTCATCTAAACCCATTCTAAGCCAAATCAACCATGCTAAACCTTAGGAATGCATATCACAACACCATTGAAGCACACACAAGCTCAAACGCAAGACCCAAACGAATCATACACACACATACACATACACAAACGGGTTGAATATACACACACAAAAAAAACCGATTTTCAGATGTGTTCCAGCCCCAAATCATTAAAAATGTGTAAAAAATAGGTCCTAGAACTTACACAAACGACCACAACGAGAAGAGCTTCGATTTGACCAGCTTCTCAACAGTTTTCGAGCTTGAATCTACCCGAACCATGCTTTTCTCCCTTTTTCTCTCTTCTTTCTTTCATTTGGCTGATTTTGGTGGGTGTGGGGAGAGGGTAAGGCTGCCCTCTCTCTTAAATACTCCCATTCAACCAACTTTCTCTCGTTGATGAGTGTGCTCCCTCGACTTTGGACTTTATTTCTTTTTCTTCTTTCGTCGGCTTCAAAATAAAAAATTACTGGGCGTTACAAGTCCACCCCCCTTAAATAGGTTTCATCCCCGAAACCTATTATTCCTCAAACAAACATGGGTAATGCTGTCTCATTTCTTCCTCGGTCTCCCACGTTAAATTGGATCCCTTCTGTGCTTCCACTCTACACGAACAAAAGGAACCACTTTATTTCTCAGCCTCTTCTCTTTTCTATTGATGATTGCCACTAGTTCCTCCACATAATTGAGCCGTTCGTCTACTTCGATATCCTCCAGTGGAACAATCATGTCTTCATCCGCCAAGCACTTCCTTAGATGAGATACATGGAATGTCGGGTGAATTCCACTTAACTCATCCGATAACTCCAGTCTATAGGCCACCTCTCCTACTAGAGCGATGATTCGGAAAGGGCCTATACACCATGGGCTTAACTTGCCCCGCTTTCTGAATCGATTAATACCTTTCCAAGGTGAGACCTTCAACATAACCCGGTCACCCACCTGGAACTCGATCGATCTGCGTCGTTTATCAGCATATGACTTCAGTCTATCATTGGCTGCCTTCATAAAGCCCTTGATCTTTTCAAGCTTCTCAGTCATAGCCTTGATTACCTCGATGCTCTCCCTAGTTCTTTCTGACCAATATCACCCCAACAGACGGGTGTTCTACATCTCCTATCGTATAGCATCTCATAAGGTGGCATACCAATACTGGCATGATAAGTTTATTGTATGAGAATTCAGCTAACGGTAGGTGGTCATCCCAACTTCCCCCAAAATCAATAACACATGCCTGAAGCATGTCCTCTAATGTCTAAATGGTTCTCTCTGACTGACCATCAGTCTAGGGATGGTAAGCCGTGCTAATATGTAACCTCGTCCCCATGGCATCGTGGAACGTCTTCCAGAATTTGGATGTAAACCGGGTGTCACGATCATACACGATAGACACCGGCACACCGTGACGAGTTACAATTTCCTTGATAAACAAATCAGCTAACCTCTCAGATGAATATGTCTCGCGGATCGGTAGGAAGTGAGCACTCTTCGTCAAGCGGTCAACAATCACCCATATAGCATCATACGCTTTCGGAGTATGCGGCAGCTTCATAATAAAATCCATGGTGATGAGTTCCTACTTCCATTCTGGTATATCCAAAGGTTGGATCTTCCCATACGACTTTTGATGCTCGGCTTTCACCTATAGACAAGTAAGGCATTTACTCACATACTCCACCACGTCGCGTTTCATACCCGACCACCAATAATCCTTCTTCACGTTCTGTTACATCTTTGTGGCACCAGGATGAATGGAGTATCGAGTCTTGTGAGACTCATCCAAAATCTTCACCCCTAGATCCCCAAAACGAGGAATCCACACCCGTCCAAATCAGGTTTTAACACCAAGTGTGTTTTCACCCAATTCCCTAACCAGACCTCTCATTCTTTCCGAGTTAAGTTGATCTTCCTTCAATGCCTCATCTTGAAACTCTTTAACTTGCTTCGTCACGTAAGAGGCCATGATTAGCTGATACGCCTTCACCCCACAGCTGCTAGCTCAAGTCATGAGTTGGGTAGTTAACCTCGTGAACCTTCAACTGCCGAGATGCATAGGCTACAACCTTCCCGCTCTGCATTAGCACACACCCTAACCCCGAATAGGAAGCATTAGAATAAACCACCAGATCTTCACTTCCATCGGGTAATGATAGAGCAAGAGCTTGAGTCAATATCGCCTTCAATTCTTCAAATGCGTTCTCTTGAGCTTGACCCCATACAAACTTTACATCTTTTCGGGTCAACTTGGTTAGTGGAGAAGCAATCTTGGAAAAGTGTTGGATAACCTTCTGTAGTAGCCCGCCAAACCCAAGAAGCTACGAATCTCGGATGGCGTCTTTGGAGACTTCCATTGCATCACTGCCTCCACCTTTGCTCGGTCCACCATAATCCTATCAGGATTCACCCCATGACCCAAGAACTGAACTCGGCGCAACTAGAACACGCACTTGGAGAACTTAGCGTACAACTTTTCCTTCCTCAACGTCTCCGAAACCCCCAATGTGACCGGCATGCTCAATCTCGCTCTTCGAATAAATCAGGATATCATCAATAAACACAATCACTGACTTATCCAACATTGGCCGACACACACGGTTCATCAGATCCATAAAAGCAGCTAGCACATTGGTCAAACCAAAAGACATTACATGAAACTCGTAGTAACCATAACGTATGCGGAAAGCTGTTTTAGGAACATCCTGCTCCTTCACCTTCAACTGATGGTAGCCAGATCGAAGGTCTATCCTTGAGAACCAACTGGCACTTTGAAGCTGATCAAACAAATCGTCTATTCTCAGTAAGGGGTATCGGTTCTTCACTGTCAACTTGTTCAGCTCAAGGTAGTCAATACACATCCTCATACTAGCATCCTTCTTCTTTACAAACAAGACCGGAGCACCCCAAGGAGAGATACTCGGTGTGATGAACCCCTTATCCAGCAGCTCTTGCAACTGCTCCATCAACTCCTTCATCTGAGTTGGAGCCAACCGATACGGTGCTTTGGCAATAGGCTGGGCACCCGGTATCAGATCAATCTAAAACTCAATCTCTCTATCAGGTGGCACTCCTGGTAAGTCTTCTCAGAACATGTCTGGAAAGTCACACACAACCGGTACATCAGACAGTTGTGGTGTTGGTGTATCCACATCCTTTACATAAGCCATGTAGGCGCTACATCCACGCCTCATACACTTTCCCGCCACCGCCATTGAGATTACATTCGGGATCGTAGTAACCTGATCCCCATAAACAGTTACCAAACTCCCATCAGGCGCTGTCAAACGAATCATCTTCTTGCGACACAAAATGTTTGCCTCGGAGTCCGCCAAACAGTCCATCCCAAGAACCAAATCAAAACTACCTAAGGTCATCACGAACGGTCTAAGAGGAAACTTATGACCCTCTTGTTCCACATCACAGTTCTCTATCATCTCAGACATCCTGGTAGACTTACCTATGGCAGTTTCTACATCAAAAGGGCACATCAACACGTCTACTACTAACAGACAGCTTAGCACAGAAAGCAGCATAAATAAAACTTTTACTTGCACCCGAATCAAATAACACAGAAGCTAAAGTTTGGTTCACTAGAAACGTACCAGACACAACATCAGGGTCTGTCCTAGCTTCCTCCTGTTTCATAGTGAATTCCCTAGCACTCGCCCTCAGTCCTTCACCTCCCGTCTTCTTCGCCCCGGAACCCTCAGCCCTCGGCTTCTTACAATCTTTACTCATATGACCACTTCCCCACAGTTAAAACATTTGCCCGCAAGGCAATCCTTTGCGATGTGCCCCGTCTTCCCACATTTGAAGCACACGTTCAATCCCAACCTACATTCTCCCACATGCTCCCTTCCACACTTGCCACACCTCCTAGACCCCGCACTCGATGTGGCCCCACGATGGTCTTCCACCCGTGCCTTTTTGTTACCCGTCAAGGCATCACCCCGACCAAACCTTTTCCCGTTCCAGTTCCGATCGGCACCACCCTTCTTGCTCACCTCGGTCACCACCACCTTCCGTTCATCATATAATCTCCCCGCCAAATCGACCACCAACCTAAGCGTGCTTGGCTGGGTGACGATCATATGCCTGCGAATATCCACCGGCAAGCCCTAAATGTACCTCTTGATCTTTCGAGAAAGAGGCGTCACCTGATCCTGCACTAGCCGTGCCATTTCATTGAATGTGGTGGTGTACTGCTCGTGTGTCATGGTTCCCGCCTCCAGCTGCAGGAACTCTCTCTCTATCTTATCCATCTCTTTATGAGGGCAGAACTCCTCAATCACCATCTTCTTCAACTCCTCCCACCTCATCCTTCCTATCGCCCGACTACCCTCAGCTTGGACAATATTATCCCACCAACACAGAGCCGAGTCTACAAACGAGTGGGTAGCAAACTTCACCTTCTGGTCCTCCCATGACTCGCTGATATCAAGAACAGCCTCCATTTCCCTCACCCATCAGTGAGCAGCAGCAGCAGTGTCGTTACCATCAAAAGCAAGGGGCTTGAATCTCATAAATGCCCCGTAGTTACAGCCTCATGCCGCCTCTGGCGCAGGCTCTCTTCCTCCTCTTCTTCTTCGTCGTCAGACAAAACCGTCTCAGTCTCGGACTATCTTCTTTCGCCCATAGGTCTACTTCTTTCTTTCCTCTCCCCTTCCCGTACCGCCTTGATAACTTCGGTCACTACAGACGGTAAGATCGTCTGCATGACCTGATGGACTTCCTCGACCACTGCCTCTTTCACCGAGGCCGTTAGGTTTGCACTCTCATCACCACCCTCCGGATGAAGGGTCTCGGGTTCTTCTGGAACCACCTTTTCAACTTTGGGTCTTCCCCTCTTGGGTCGCGGTTCACCATCGTGACCTCCACCACGTGAAGCTTTCGAAGATCTATTACCAGCCATTCACACGCACACTGAAAGATTCAAACACCAACATAGTCATTCAAGGGAACATCTTAGTTTATGTCAAGTATAGTAAGTCCCTAATTACAGTGGCCCCATTACGATTAGCCACTTACTTTACTCTTCACACCCCGAGCATTACCTATCCTGGCTACATGAGTATTTAAATCCACAAACAACATATAACACATAACATGCGCATATAATACCAGTTAACTTTACGAAAATACCTGATGGCATGTAGCTACTCAAATTGGCATCCCTTCCCTTTCCGTCCCATTCTTAGTTTAAGTTAAGGTTTATTTTGAAAATTTACCCATTTCACTTAAACTTTGGCTCCGATACCAACTTGTAAGTTCCCATTCCCGGAACGTTTACAACTGATAAATCACCGCACATAAAACATATATTTTTATCATATTACATAAAAATGTCGCAGCAGGAACATTTAAACAAAACATTCCAATTCAATATAATAGCTTTTGCAAAATAATACATCGTTAATCAATTACGAAATACAATGTTGCATTACATCACAAAAGCATTAAATAAATGGATGCCATCCCAAAAGAGCTGAGTAGCCACCTCGTGCCATCCTCAACAATCATTACCTACCAACTGGAAACACATCAAAGTCAGTGTTGCTGAGTGAGTTCCAGTTTTATAATAAATCATACTTTTCTTACGTTAAAACCGTTATTTACTTTAATGCGATCATACAACATACGTACACATAATAATATCATTATTATCTTCATCATTCGTTCGTTCATCTTTATATCTCTTCTTGCACACTTGATATCTTCCGTACCAATACCGTGTGCTACACCCCAAACTATACGGCGACTGGGCCGAAGTTTATAAATAGTCAGCTGAACATGGTGCCGCAGTACCAGGGGTAAGCGGTAGAGGTTCTATACAAATGTTCGATCACAAAGAAGGACCCCGATATGCATCCTCCCAGGGTAGCGAACCCGCACACCGTTGGGCTAACACCTTATAATTGGCGTGTCATACATTAACATGCATAGAAATACATCATAACAAGGAAAATAACATACACAGTCATCAACAACATATAGGGCAACATCATACATACATAACATGCATAATCATGCAACATGTAACATCATCATCATGCCCAACATAACCTCTAAGACCTCAAAGGTCACCTTATATGAACTTACTGGAACTTCCACGTCAATGCTTACATCTGCACTTTCCCCGAAAGTCAGAAGTTAAACTACGCTTCTCCTTGGGTGCAACAGCCTATTTAGGCGTATGGACACCCTTCAGTCGCATGGCCTCCATGTGACTGAACATCATGCAAAAGGACCAGTGCGGATGAACACCTATGCGGATGAACACCCAATCGTGCGAATGGACCTAATGTGGATGGAACTAATGCGGATGAGCATTTATGCGACTGGGCTCTCAGTCGTGCGAATGAACCTCAATCGTGCGAATAAATCATGCGAATGAACCCTCAATCGCACCCCAATCGGCCGTATGGCCTCCATTCGGTCGCCTAGCCCTAGCTGGTGCAGAATGTTGTTCAACCCAGACCCAATCTGCCATTTTCAACCTCCAAGCTCATCTAAACCCATTTTAAGCCCAAATTAACCATCCTAAACCTTAGGAATGCATATCACAACACCATGCAAGCACACACAAGCTCAAACGCAAGACCCAAATGAATCATACACACACATACACATACACAAACGGGTCGAACATACACACACTAAAAAAACCAATTTTTAGATGTGTTCCAGCCTTAAATCATTAAAAATGTGTAGAAGAGGGGTCCTAGAACTCACACGAACGACCAAAACGAGAAGAGCTTCGATTTGACCCACTTCTCAACGATTTTCGAGCTTGAATCTACCTGAACCAAGCTTTTCTCCCTTTTTCTCTCTTCTTTCTCTCCTTTGGCTGATTTTGGGGGGTGTGGGGAGAGGGTAAGGGCTACCCTCTCCATAAAATAGTCCCATTCACCCAACTTTCTCTTGTTGGCAAGTTTGGTCCCTCAACTTTGGACTTTATTTCTTTTTCTTCTTTCGTCAGCTTCAAAATGATAAGTAACCGGGTGTTACACAAGAGGAAGGGATTGCTCTTATTAGTTGTAAAGTTGCAAACAAAATTTAAGGATGATGTGCTCAAGGTAGAAAGAAGGGAAGGTGGGGACCACAAGAAAAGATACCAAGGGGAGAGAAGATCAAAATCCAACTCCTTTACACTAGTTGATGATCAATTCATAAGAAGGGTTGGATACTCTAAGAAAAATACAACAGCCGTGAAAGTCATTGAAGGAACTCAATACACTCTTTCCATAACTGAGTGGGGATATGTGGAGAAGAATAAAGAACTAGTGCTCATGAGAAATGAAGAAAAGAATAAAGCAAGAAGTATAAGATTGTTTGATCCATTTGACATTAAACTTCCACATGCAAGCTACACTTCATACCTACATGATAAGTTCTTCCCAAAAGGATGATCAAGTTCAAGATGACCTATGCCTGTATTTACATATCATACAAGTCATTAAAAAATGCATGCAAACACATACAAAAGAAGAAGATATGAGGCTGGACTATTAAGAGGAGTTGACATCAAGTAAGTATCTGAACTGAGATGTCAGAAAAAGATGAGCTAGAAATAGTCAATAAATAGAGTGTTATGGAAACCCTTACAACAGAGACGGCATTTTGTGATTGAGCTTTGAACCATTGCAAAAGATATGAAGAATGAAGATCAAGTACAAGTACGATGATAAAAAGGATGCAATGTCATATTTCAACAAGAAAATGGTGTCAAGAGTCAAGGAGCATTTAGTTTTGAAGACCTGATTAAAAGTGTCTAAGCCTAAGGGGGAGTATTGTTTGATCTAGGATAATAGGTCTTAATCATTTTGTATAGGCTTAGAACTTTAATTAATACATGTAATGAATGTTTGTAATTCATTATTTTGATGCATGCATTATGAATATAGATTAACCCATATGTGCGTTGATTTATGTGTATGAATGAACGTACAAATATTATACTTGGTCAATTTTTGAAATTGAGAAAGTGTAAGAAACATCTATGGATGAACATTTTTGTTCTTCCATAGATATCTTTCTTACAAGACATTCATCTGAAGATCTTTTATGGATGAATATGGGTATTCACCGATGAACAAACACCACATGAAGAAACGGAAGTGAAGACTCCTCTAGAAGAACAAAGTATGTGCGGAAGAACATAGTAGTTGCGGAAGAACTAGACACTTGTACTTATATCATACAAGTGTTTAAAGTCAACAAATCAACAAGACAATCATAGACTCCAAGAGATTCATTATTTACTTAACAGAAACACGCATGTCTATAAATATGAGTCCTAGGTTTTACATCAACATACGCAGAATAGACAGTGTCAAAAACACCATCACATCATTTTCATACGATTAACACAAACCATGGCAACTTTCACATCAACACACCAAAAATCATAAACACAAGCATAGGATAGAATTTTGTTAGTAGTTATTTGATTCTAGGTAATCACTAATCAGTTTTAATGAATTTTGATTCAAAATATTATTCTTTCCATATTGTTGATATTGTTTGAGTATTTATTGTTTATTTTCTCTGTTTTCGATATTTATAAATTAATCAATTAAACAATGATTAATGGTAATTCCACGATCATTAATTTGAAACCAATCTAACACTGATAATTCTTGATTGCGATCTAAGGATTCACACCTTTCTGCCGATCGAACCATCAAGCTAATCATGTTTTAGCCACTGTTCCATCACCGTAGGCCACCATCGGTTGCCGTTGTCTCGTCGTTTGGTTGTTTTGTAGGTAATCGATCATTGTGAACTTCGTTTCATCGGGTTGTAGTATCGGTTTGGTTGCTTCGGGATGTTTCGTATGATCGTATGTGGGAGTGTGTGTTCAAATGTGTTCATATGGTATGTCCGATTGTATGTATTTGTATATTTGTAGTGTGTGCGTGTTCCTATATATATGTGTATATGTCGTTAGTATGTATGTATGTATGTATATATATATGTGACTTGTGTGTGTTGTTTGTGCTGCACTGTGTGTGTGTGTGTGTTTGGGTATTGTATGTATGTATATATATGATGTATGTAGTAATATGATACATGTGTATATATGGGTTCATATGGGTGTGCATGCATGAGAATTATATATACCTATATATGTGTAAAGTATTCATGCAATGTGTGTATATGCATGTATATATTTATGTATATCAAATGTGCGTTTTGTTTACTAACTACATAAAAAATAAATGTATGAATACATTACATTTGTAGATTGCAATGTAAACGTGTGCGTAGGTATGAAGTATGTATTTCAGATTTGTGTGTGTATTGGGATATATATGTAAATGTGATGTATTGTGTGATTGGTTAAATTAAATATATAAATCATGTATATAATAATAGTGTATTTAAACAAAGTGTATATATATTTAACTCATGTCCAACTACGAGAGTAATCAGATTATTATATATATGTATATAAACATTAGTAAATATATATCTTTGAGTGAGTCGCCAGAACTGACTTGAAAGCAAACTAAATCCATCTATTCTCAATTTACGTGTTTAAAAGCCTAATTACAACTAATTATAGGTGTTTGACCGTTCGTTTTTTGGGTCTTTAGAAGCCTTTAATTGTTTTTTTATTCGTCTCTATTTAAGATGAGTTTCGTGGCCCTGTTTTCATTTAAAGATTTATAAATTTGGGGGAAAGTATACTCACCTTTTTTTGTTATGAACTTAATTCAATATTGGGACTCTTGTGTTTACTGTTTTGTAATACAAGTAAGACCCCATTCCCGGGACGCTTACAGCTGACAAATTATTGCACATAAAACATATAATTTCCTTAACTTGATAAAAACATTGCAGCGGAAAACATTTAAAAACAACATTTTCATTGCATTACAAAAACTTTTGCAAAATAATCATTGTTATCAAATTACAAAATACAGGTTGCATTTCAACACAAAAGCATTATAAATATGGATGCCATCCAAAAGAGCTGAGTAGCTGCCCCGTGTCATCCTCAGCAACATTACCTGCCAACTGGAAACACATAAAAGTCAGCATTGCTAAGTGAGTTCTAGTCTTATAATAAAATATACTTTACTTTCATTAAAACCGTTCTTTACTTTTGCATGAGGTCACACATCATACGTACACATAGATAATATCATTATTATCTTCATTTACTGTTCATCACATACGTTCTTTAACCCTTCCCTTCTTTAACACATTCTTTATCACTATCTGGATCAATGTCATCAGCTATGCCCCAAAAAAATAGGATACTCAGCCAAAGTTCATAATTGACTTCCACACTGCACATAGCTTGGCACCAGCACCGGGGTAAGCGACAAAGATCCCAACTATATACTACACCCCCAACATTATGCATAACTCGGATATTGGGCCGAAGATTATAAATGACTTCCACTCCACACATAGCCTGGCACCAACACTGAGGTGAGTAATCACTATAAACCCAATATACTACACCCCCAACATTATGCATAACTCAGGTACTGGGCCGAAGATCATAAATGACTTCCACATTGCACATATCCTGGCGTCAGCACCGAGGTGAGTAATCACTATAAACCACTGTATACTACACTCCCAACATTATGTATAACTGGAGTACTAGGCCGAAGATCATAAATGACTTCCACACCGCACATAGCCTGGCACCAGCATCGAGGTGAGTAATAACTATAAACCACTATATACTACACCCCCACAATTATGCATAACTCGAGTACTGGGCTGAAGATCATAAATGACTTCCACACCGCACATAGCCTGGCACCAGCACCAAGGTGAGTAATCACTATACAACACTGTATACAAAACCCCCAATATTATGCATAACTCAGGTACTAGGCCGAAGATTATAAATGACTTCCAAACCACACATAGCCTGGCACCAGCACCGAGATGAGTAATCACTATAAACCACTGTATACTACACCCCCAACATTATGCATAACTCGGGTACTGGGCCGAAGATCATAAATGGCTTCCACAACACACATAGCCTGGAACCAGCACTGAGGTGAGTAATCACTATAAACCACTGCGTACTACACCTCCAACATTATGCATAACTCGAGTACTAGGCGAAGATCATAAATGACTTCCACACCGCACATAGCCTGGCACTAGCACCGAGGTGAGTAATCACTATAAACCATGTACCACACCGTTGGTCACTTACAAAGACTGGAACCCCCTGTGTGTATCCTTAAGGGTTAGCAAAACCATACGCAGTTGAGCTTACGACATTTTTGAGCCGTGCACCTTTGTACATATTGCTTGTAAGCCTCACTCTCTATACCTTCTTTTTCATTAATACCTGCATTCATTCATTGCGTTCCTCTCTTCATTATCTTCCACTTTATGTTACATAATACTTTATAATTTCATTAATTAACGTTCAACGTAAAGCCATGGAAAAAATAAACATACAATGTAAGGAACATTAACATACACAGTCAACATCATCATATAGGGCATTATACATACATAACATACATCCTACATACCATCATGCATAACATCAATCATACATCATAACATCATCATAGAATGCCCAACACATCATCTATGACCTCAAAAGTCAGCTTACATGAACCCCCGGGAACCTCCCAAGTCAAAGCCTACATTTCACTTTTTCTCCAAAATGTCAAAAAATATTCTAAGTGATCATCCGCATTTCCTTTCTGTTCATCCACATTTCTTTTTGTTCATCCGCATTTGTTCATCTGCATTTACTTTGTTCATTCGCATTTTTTCAGTCGCATGACCTTACTCATCCATATTTGTTCATCTGCATTAACTTTATACATCCGTATTTGTTCAGTCGCATGAACTTACTCATCCGCATTTGTTCATTCACATGAACTTACTCATCTGCATTTGTTCATTCACATGAACTTACTCATCTGCATTTGTTCATTCGCATGAACTTACTCATCCACCTTTGTTCATTCACATGAACTTAATCATCCGCATTTGTTCATTTCCATGAACTTACTCATCCGCATTTGTTCATTCGCATGAACTTACTCATCCGCATTTGTTCATTCGCATGAACTTACTCATCCGCATTTGTTCATTCGCACAAACTTACTCATCCGCATTTTTTCATTCGCATGAACTTACTCATCCGCATTTGTTCATTCGAATGAACTTACTCATCCGCATTTGTGCATTCGCATGAACTTATTCATCCGCATTTGTTCATTCGCATGAACTTACTCATCCGCATTTGTTCATTCATATGAACTTACTCATCCGCATTTGTTCATTCGCATGAACTTACTCATCCGTATTTGTTCATTCGCATGAACTTACACATCTGCATTTGTTCATTCGTATGAAGTTACTCATCCGCATTTGTTCATTCGCATGAACTTACTCATCCCCATTGACTTTCTCATCCATATTGACTTTCTCATCCACATTGACTTTCTCATCCACATTGACGTTCTCATCTGCATTGACTTTCTCATCCGCATTTGTCAACACTTCAACAGTTCTCTAAACTTAGGCGTATGAACTACTATTTAGGAGCATGAGCAGCCTAGGGCACACTTATCAGTAGATTCAGTCCCCAAAACCTCATCTATCATGCTCTAATATTAAATCATGCATTCTAAGCCTTAGAAACACAACCATAACATCATCAAGCATGAACATAGCCACAATCACACCATACCCGCAACATACACACACTCAAAGATACGGGTATGAAACCTAGTTTTATAAAAAAAACATACATTCATGCATTTCCAGCCCCAAAATCAGTTAAAACATGTAAAAGAGGGGTTCTAGAACTCACCTTTGCAGCTCTTTGGATAAGACTTCTTCAAACCCGTTTGCAAATTGAGCTTAAACACCTAAAAACCCATCAAACACACACAACCGAACACACACAACACACATAAGCACACACCTGAGGATAAACCCGGTTAAGAACACTCAAAAATCATGAATTCTTACCTTGAATTTGACTCTTCTTCTCTTCTTCAAGAAGACCCGAGAGTTCTATTGTTTTCTTTCTCTCTCTTTAAAAATCTGAAGATTTGGATGTTGTAAGGGGAGAGTGGGTGGCCATGCCCACTTTACACCCACTTTCAAAACATTTTGTCCTCTTCACATTTTTTACACCTCAACTTGGGTAAAATATATTTTCTTTCTTTTTCTTCACTTTATTCTTTCTTCCTTCGACTTTAAAAATAATCGGGTGTTATAGTATGCATGAGTTGTTTGTGTGATTATTTATTCACAACTATTAACTCCGGTGTTGGAGCCAACAAACAAGTATTTATAGTACTATTGGGCTAACACCCCACCATTGTTTGTTTGTATAGTAGATGAGACTTATAGTGACCAGGAGCGGGCCCTAGGGTGAATATGTTTCGACAAGAGTTGTGTGCACGTCATAGGTTTAGTTTGGATGCTCATGTCTACATATTATATTACTTGCTTATAACTGTATGCACTCATGTCGTACCAAACTATTGCATGATATTAAGTTTGTTTATTATTTAAATCTGCAAACTCACCAATTATATGTTGACCTTATAAGCATATCTTTTCAGGTAACAATCATTGAGGATAGCTAGGGATGCTGCCTTAGTGACGACCTTAGGATTGCATTATTAAAACTTATTGGGTGTATCTAATAATTTCATTAGGCTTTTATTTGTTATCTATATTATGTTCACTTGTTCCTGGGTTGTGGGACTTACTTTTTCTATTAACTATTTGGTTATGTATGTCGTACAATTGACTAACTATGACACAAGTCTCCATTTGTGTCTGGTGACGTCATGATAATTGACTTTTCATCATTTAATACATCTCTATTAACTAACAATGTGTTATGATGATCCCGCCTATTACATCCTCGTGTTTGTGCTATAAGCGGGGATGTGACAGATTGGTGTCAACGCCATTGGGTATAGAGAATTAGGTGGAACACTCAACCTAGACTATAACCTAGGAACCTACATGTAGAATGCATACTAGGATTTTATGTGCATCCAATATTACATGTATGTTCCTTCTATTCTATCTATCTGTTCTGTATTATTTGATTTGCTTCATCTAAGGGAAAGTACCTTTTTCCTTATAGGATGCCTTCCACTGGACAATCCGTTCCTGCAGTGCCCCGAGTTATTTGGTCTGAATTAGAGTCAAAACCCGAAAGTTTCTCTCAGATCACATGCTTCCCACATCATCAGATACGGAGTCCGACCCTGAGGATTCGGCAAGGGATTCATCTAATGAAGAGGAGATAGGTAACCATGTTGTGCTAGGGTTTCCTGCCATTCGTGCTACACATTTGGTCCTATAGCACGTAAAGCCCCAGCTGCACCAAGTGCTCCTATTGTTCCTGCTGCACCAAATGCTCCTGCCACCCTAGCTGCTCCTGAGATACCTGTTAGGCCAGCAGTTGCGAGGTACGCCCCTGAGGTGGGACCCTAGATGCCTGCCTACCCTAGGGGACCATATTAGCTATATGGCGTAAGACTAGTGCTATTGAGGACAACTAGGAAGAGGGTGTTTTCTGCCACTTGTATTTAGGTTCTGAGTGCCAGCCGACGAGGCCGGTTTGTCGGGTGACCACCCTCACCTGTCCCCGACCCTTTCTAGCTCCTCTAGCAGTGATGACGATCAGGATTGATGTTGCACGATAATTGGTGAAGACTTGAAGATTTGAGACACTTATTTTAGTTATTTCATATTTTATTTTCAAACGATGTTAGACTATGGGTTTTTGCATTTTTGAAATATTACTATATCGATTATCACATTGAGACATTATGAATTCTGAGAATAAGACTTTAAATTATTATTATGCTTTGGTTTGTGGTATTGCACAGTGGAAAATATGCTTGCAATGATGAGACTGTTTGAATTGTGATGACATTTGATATTACTTAACTTATGTATTGTTTATGTGGTTTTGTATGAACTGCAGGCGCCTGAAGCATTTTGCAAAAGATTGTAGGGCGGCGCCTAACTTGGTTGCATAGATTAATGCAATTAATCCGAGAAGAAACGCCAGGGTCTATTATGAGTGTGGAAGCCCGATCATTATGAGAATGTGTGCCCCAGACTGAATCGGGCATCAGGTCAACATGGGAATAACCAAAACCATGTGATGATAATAGCTGGTAATCAATGTTAAAGATGAAAGATTGATCTTCCCAAGATACATATTAAATTGATGTGGCTAGTGTGATATGATCCAAGTCGGGTCATACCCAATAACAAGCCAAACAAACACCGAAAAATATTTATTTGTTGATTAGATCAAACAAATAATATAAACACCAATTTAGAAACAGGGTTTTCTAAATCATTGCTTTTGCAAATGAACAAGTTTATATATATATATATATACATATATATATATATATATATATATATATATATATAATATTTGTTCATATGGGATTATTTGTTCATTTTTTAAATTAGTTAGACAATGACAAATAATAGTGTGTGTGTTAGTGATATAAAATTAAAATGGTTTAATTTTACATAATAAGGGTGCAAGAGTGTATATTTTTTTCAAAAAATTTGAAACAAGAGGGAGACAAAAGGGAGCCAAAATCGGCCGTCCCTTTTGTCTTGGATGGCCCCCCTTTTTGGTTCCAAGGCCATGCAATAACCAAACCCACTTGAACACTCTTGCATCCCCTTCTTTCTCTCACACACACACAAGAGAAGCTCTCTCCTTTCTCACTCAAAAATCTCGGTTTTTAGCAAAAGAATCAGGATTTTCAGCTTTGCAAAGAAGGGTTCTTGGCTGAAAAGATTCAACAAAAGGAGAGCTCTACAAGTTGGTGCTGCAAGCCCTAGCAAAGGAAGGTGTTTGTACAAGCTTGGGGTATCACTCCTTGAGGTTTTCTTGCTTGAAAACTCAACCACAAAGTCATCTTTCACAGCTCACATCTTTGGGTTTTAGGAAGCTACAAAGGTTGTATATACTTCTAAGTATCTCATGTTCTTTATTGTATGCATTTGTATAATGATCCATGGCTTGGGGTTCTTTATTAAATGGGTTTAATAATCATCTTATTAACATGTTTTAATATATAAAATCCGCTGCGTTTTCATATAAAACAAGATTATATGAGCTTTGATTAACATGTTAAATCCCCAACAATGGCATCAGAGCCACTTATACATATGCATACATATTTTCACTTACTAGTTCATGGTTTTGTGGTGCTAGACACCAAAAAATCCGTGAGTTAGAGGGCTGGATTTTGCCCCCCTTTTTGGTGTTTTAAAGATGCTACTTTATGCATATAAGGATCTTTAAAACTCTAGATTATTAGATGTTTGTTTATAGGTTCTAAACCATTTGTTCTTGGTCTGTGTTGGCCAAGAACATGGGCTATAAGGGGCTGCCAAAATTGATTATCTTGTGTATGTTTGAACATGTTGTTGTTGATTATGCATAACAAAGCCTAGACCATTTGGATTGAATGATTGGTTGTCATGTTATATTCATTTGGGCATGTAATTATTAATTTTTCGTTTCAAGTCTTGTTTTGTAATCTATTCATTCATATGGTTTGTAATAAATAGATTAGGAGTTTATCTTTACTAGAAAAATGTATTAGGATACATATTTTGTAAGGATGCTCAAGATCAAGACTTGAAGAAAAGATGGACAAAGAGAATGCTTGAAGACGTGGTTTCAAGTGGGAGTTCCTTTTGTCAACCATGTTGCATGTTCTTAACCCTTAGGACAAGACCTTTTGACACACTTGTTTTGGCTAAACAAGTGCGCTCAACTTAGTATGCTTTGTTATGCATATATGAATTGTTTTGGTTATGCTTGGTTGAATGCTTATGTTGTTGTTTTGTTTTGAATATTTGGATGTGATTAACAAACAATCAACTAGAACAAGTTATAACAAGAAATTGGTTCACAAATCATTAAGCAAAATAGAATGGTTCTATAAAAGGAGTTAATGGTTTGCAAAATAAAATGGGTTTTATTTAAAAGAACCAAATGGGTACCATATGGTTGAATGCATACAATCATATGGTACATGGTCTTTTCTAAAACAAGAATTGTGAAATTATAAATCCCTTTTGAAAACAAGTTAAACACCATCCTTTTACACAACACTTAGGTTACTTGCAAACTCTTAGTGGGATAAAGGTCACCTAACCACTTTGAGGGAACTTGTAACTTGAGGTGAGAATACCATGTTTGTGGCATAAAGGTCACCTAACCACTTATGTAGTAAACTCATACGTGTGTGTAAGTAGGACGACTTGATTTATAAAATATATTGAATGGATCCCCTAAAATGTGTTTTATAAAATGTGTTGATGGGATAAACATGCCGTTATAAACATAAGATGTTCAAACGATCCCATACCACTAGAAGTTGCAATGGGTTGCAATTGTCATTTATGACTACCTTGTTTATTTAAATAATGGGATAAAGGTCACCTAACCAATATTTAAATATAACGTTGGATTCTAAAATTTTATTTATTAATAGTCTATGAGACATAAAGGGTATAATAAATGAAATATACAATTATATCAACGATTACTAAAATGGAGTTTGTAAAATCTTGTAGATGGCCGACAACAACAACGCTAATAATGATGTTCCTAACCAAAACAACCAATCCCTTAGGGCGATCCTTCAAAGGGATCGTCTAACACCTAACAACTTCATGGATTGGTACCGCAACTTGAGAATTGTTCTCAAGCAAGAAAAGCGGGCCTACATTCTTGATGATCCCATCCCCGATGAACCTAACGAGGAGGATGTGGAGGCCTATAATGATTGGGTTAAATATGTGGAAGACTCCGTCCAAGTCTCTTGCTTAATGTTAGCAAGTATGACACCCAAACTCCAAAAGGAGTATGAGCTCCATGGAGCCTATGACATGATCACTCAGTTGCGGGAAACGTTCCAGCAACAAGCTAGAGTGGAGTGCTTCGAAACGGTTCGAGCGCTGCATGCATGTCGGATGGAAGAATCACAATCAGTTTCATCTTATGTTCTTAAGATGAAAAGCCGCATCGACTGCCTTCAAAGGCTAAATTGTCCTGTCTCAAAGGAGTTGGCCACAGATTTGATCCTTAATGGCCTAACTAAAAGGTTTGAGGCATTCGTCATGAATTACAACATGAACGGATGGGACAAGACCATAAATGAACTTCATTTGATGCTCAAATCAGCTGAGGCGGGAATGGGTAAAAGGGTTTTACCCGTTCTCACCATTAATGAAGGTGGGAGAAGGAGAAGGTCTCTACCCCCTCCTAAGGCAACTGTTGCCAAAGGAAAGGGGCACTCAGGGGGAAAGGGGAAGATGGTTGTTAGGGCGGAACCTCCGAAGCCCAAGGAGAAGAAGCAAAAGGTTGTTGTAAACGACCCATGCTTCAAATGTGGTGAGATAGGGCATTGGATGAGAAATTGTCCAGTCTATCTCAAAAAGTTGAGAGAAAAGAGGGATGCCGGGCAAACCTCAGGTATAATTTACATGATACATGTTGAGCTAAATGTTATTTCTTCTAACACATGGGTATTAGATACCGGATGTGGAACTCACATTTGCAATTTATTGCAGGGGTTCAAAAGAAATGAGCATTATGCAAAAGGGGAAATAAGTCTCTTCATGGGCAATGGTGCAAAGGTTCACGTTGAAGCCCAAGGAGACTACATTTTGAAGCTTCCAAGTGGTTTGGAAGTTATTTTAAACAATGTATTATATGCTCCTAGTTTGACTAGGAACATAATTTCTGTTTCCCGTTTAAGACAATATGATTATGATTTCAAGTTTGTTGACAATGATATTCATGTTTCTTTAAATCATGTATTTTATTTTAAGGCTATACCTTGTAATGGTATTTATGAATTAGTTCATGAAAACGTAACATATGATAGCTCAATATACCAAGCAACCACCAAAAGACTCAAATTAGATTTGAGTGATACCTACCTTTGGCGTTGCCGTCTTGGTCATATAAACAAGAAACGTATACAAACACTTCAAAAGAATGGTCTCTTCAAAACAAATGAATGTGATTCATTTGATATATGTGAATCTTGTTTACAAGGAGAAATGACTAAGGCACCCTTTAGTGGAACTAACGAAAGGGCAAAAGATTTATTAGGTATCATACATTCGGATGTATGTGGTCCTTTTAAGCCAATGACTAGGAATGGTGAAAGATACTTCATTACCTTTACCGACGATTATAGTCGCTATGGGTACGTGTACTTATTAAGGCACAAAGATGAAGCTTTTGAAATGGTCAAAATCTTCAAGAATGAAGTGGAAAATCAACTCAACAAGTCAATTAAAAATCTCCGCACCGATAGAGGTGGTGAATACCTAAGTGATGTTTTTCAACATCATCTTAGGAGTTGTGGGATTGTCTCACAACTCACTCCACCTGGAACACCACAACATAATGGCGTGTCTGAGAGGAGGAATCGAACCTTATTGGATATGGTTCGATCTATGATGGCTAGAAGCACACTACCTCTATCATTCTGGGGTTTCGCTTTGCTCTCCGCGGCCCGTATTCTGAATATGGCCCCAACCAAAAAAGGTGGAAAAGACACCTTTTGAGATATGGCATGGAAGAGTTCCATTCCTATCGTACTTAAGGGTCTGGGGTTGTGAGGCTTATGTTAAGACTCCCACCCCAAAAAAATTAGATGTCCGATCCACCAAGTGTATCTTTGTTGGATATCCTAGAGATTCTATGGGATATTATTTCTATGATCCACTGGAACAAAAAGTGTTTGTTTCCAGAAAGGGTGAGTTCTTAGAAACAAAGTTCCTTATGGAAGGAACTGGCAGTAGAACAGTGGATCTTGAGGAGGATCAAGAAACACAGCCCGGTGCACGTTTGGTTGAAACTAGCACTCAACGTGAGGATGTTGAGGATGATCAAGCGGTTGATCAATACACACAAAACGTTCGCAGAAGTGGTAGAACTAGTCATCCACCTGAAAGATACGGATTTTTCATGGATGGATGTTATGTGGTGGATTCAGATGAACCAACCACATATCATGATGCAGTGTCTAATTTGGATTGTGACAAATGGCTTGAGGCCATGAACGTTGAGATGCAATCCATGTATGACAATCAAGTTTGGGAACTTGTTGTGCCACGTCTTAATTCCAAAGTAGTTGGAAGTAAGTGGGTTTTCAAGAAGAAAACCGATATGCATGGAAACTTGGATACTTACAAAGCTAGACTTGTAGCAAAGGGTTTCACTCAAACTCAAAGGGTTGATTATGATGAAACCTTCTCACCTGTTGCAATGCTTAAGTCTATAAGGATATTGTTTGCCATAGCAGCTCATTATGATTATGAGATTTGGCAAATGGATGTCAATACCGCTTTCCTAAATGGATATCTTGAGGAAGATGTCTATATGGTTTAGCCTGAAGGTTTTGTCGATCCAAAATATCCTAATAAAGTATGCAAGTTAATGAAATCAATCTATGGATTGAAACAAGCATCAAGAAGTTGGAATCACCTTTTTGATGATGAAGTAAAGAAATTTGGCTTCATCAAAAACGCTGATGAGGCTTGCGTGTATAAGAAGGCTAGTGGGAGCATAATAACCTTCCTAGTATTGTATGTTGATGAAATACTACTGTTTGGAAACGACATTCCAACCATGGAAGGTGTAAAAACCTGGCTTGGAAGTTATTTTTCCATCAAGGATCTTGGTGAAGCCGCCTATATTCTGGGAATAAAGATCTATAGGGATAGATCAAGACGGCTAATTGGTTTGAATCAAAGTGCATACATTGACAAAATCTTGAAAAGGTTCAAGATGGAAAACTCTAAGAAAGGTACTGTACCTATTCAGAGAGGGACAATACTAAGTACGACTCAATGTCCAAGCTCAAAGGAAGAGCAAAATAGAATGAAGGCAATCCCATATGCATCTGCTATAGGATCCATCATGTATGCAATGATATGCACTAGACCGGACGTGTCATGCGCTTTAAGCATGACAAGTAGATACCAGCAAAATCCTGGTGATAGTCATTGGATGGCTGTCAAGAACATTCTGAAGTACCTGAGGAGGACTAAGGACATGTTCTTGATCTACGGGTCTGGTGAAGAGGAACTCGTTGTAAAAGGTTACACGGATGCGAGTTTCCAAACCGATCGAGATGATTCACGATCTCAATCGGGGTACATCTTTATTCTAAATGGGGGAGCTGTTTCTTGGAAAAGCTCAAAGCGAGAAGTCGTAGCGTTGTCCCTACAGAGTCAGAATACGTCGCCGCTTCAATGGCAGCACAGGAAGCTGCATGGCTGAAGAAATTCATAGCTGATCTAGGGGTAGTCCCTTCCATTCAGGATCCCCTAGAGATCTTTTATGACAACGAGGGTGCGATCACTCAAATCAAGGAACCTCGTGCTCATCAAAAGACTCGGCACATTGAATGGAGATTCAACTACATAAGGGATGAAGTTGAAAAAGGAAACATATGTGTTCGCAAAGTCCACCCTGATAAAAACGTTGCGGATCCACTCACAAAGCTCCTTGAAAAGGCAAAGCATGAAGGTCATGCTTGTGCCATGGGACTTAGATATTCAAGTGACTGGGTTTGATGTTGTATTTTGTATTTGGATATTGGAACTAATGTTATTTGACTTAATTATATGGTTATAATTTCATTTGTTCTTCTATTTTAGCATGTTTAAATCCGTGAATAAATGAATTATTCTCAACGTCCGTAGTCGATCATACTTGTGGGAACAACTATGAATGTAAGACTATAATGAACTTGGATTGGTTGATATTCATAAGGTATGAATATAGAGCAAGAGGTTGCTACCAAAGGTTAATTGATGTCTATGGGATATAGATATTGGACTGACCCGCTCTCAATTATTTCTGCATGGAATCTTTCTAATTAGTCATAAGAGATTTTGAGTAAAGGCGAATATCATTGTATCCTCAGACCTGAGATACATATTGGGTCTTGATATTCACCAAGTATTGTGCTTTTACTTAGTCCTTTGCTGTTCTGAAAAGGCAGTACATAAGGCTGAGTTCAGGTATGACATGAGGTGATTGTGAGAGACGTATGTAGTCAAGATGGAATTTGTTCCTCTTATTCATTGAGAGTTAGATGTCTAAGACCTGTTAAAGTTAAATCATCAGAGAATGACCATTCTGTGTCTCTTGGATTTAACATGACATCTGCAACAAAAGGATAGATGATTAATTCACCTAAAACATTTTCAAGTAAGGTACTTGAAAAGGATGATGTTATTGAATGGCATTTAGTCATATACATTAGGGGTAGCAAACCGTTGCTAGGCGTTATTTGCTGCTTGCATCAATCTTCTATGAATCTTGTGCAAGTGGGAGATTGAAAGAATTGATCTGCCCAAGATACATATTAAATTGATGTGGCTAGTGTGATATGATCCAAGTCGGGTCATACCCAATAACAAGCCAAACAAACACCGGCAAATATTTATTTGTTGATTAGATCAAACAAATAAATATAAACACCAATTTAGAAACTGGGTTTTCTAAATCATTGCTTTTGCAAATGAACAAGTTTATATATATATATATATTATATATATATATATATTATATATATATATATATATATATAATATATATATATATATATTTGTTCATATGGCATTATTGTTTCATTTTTTAAATTAGTTAGACAATGACAATAATAGTGTGTGTGTTAGTGATATAAAATTAAAATGGTTTAATCTTACATAATAAGGGTGCAAGAGTGTATATTTTTTTCAAAAAATTTGAAACAAGAGGAGACAAAAGGAGCCAAAATCGGCCGCCCCTTTTGTCTTGGATGGCCCCCCTTTTTGGTTCCAAGGCCATGCAATAACCAAACCCACTTGAACACTCTTGCATCCCCTTCTTTCTCTCACACACACACAAGAGAAGCTCTCTCCTTTCTTACTCAAAAATCTCGGTTTTGAGCAAAAGAATCAGGATTTTCAGCTTTGCAAAGAAGGGTTCTTTGCTGAAAAGATTCAACAAAAGGAGAGCTCTACAAGTTGGTGCTGCAAGCCCTAGCAAAGGAAGGTGTTTGTACAAGCTTGGGGTATCACTCCTTGAGGTTTTCTTGGTTGAAAACTCAGCCACAAAGTCATCTTTCACAGCTGACATCTTTGGGTTTTAGGAAGCTACAAAGGTTGTATATACTTCTAAGTATCTCATGTTCTTTATTGTATGCATTTGTATAATGATCCATGGCTTGGGGTTCTTTATTAAATGGGTTTAATAATCATCTTATTAACATGTTTTAATATATAAAATCCGCTGCGTTTTCATATAAAACAAGATTATATGAGCTTTGATTAACATGTTAAATCCCCAACAAAAGAAATCAAGAAAATACTACCCGAGGACGTGCGTTTGTGATTGGTACAAACGAAGCGCATCAGGACCCGAACATTGTTACGGTTTTCTCAATAATCATTTTGCATCCGTATTTTTTGATACCAAGGCAAATAATAGTTTTATGTCCTCTGAATTTGCACCTCTACTTGGTTTGAACCCTAGTTATTTAAACACTAGCTATTCGGTAGAAATGGAAAATTTGTGAGAGCTAGTGAAATAATTAGAAGGTGCACGATTACCATAGAGGATCATACCTTGACATAGATTTAATACCTTTTGAATTGGGAAGCTTCGATGTAGTAGTGGGAATGAATCGGTTGTCGAAGTGTGGAGCTGAAATTGTTTGCCGAGAGAAGGTGGTTTCGAATTTTTGTGCCTGTTGGTCCATTGATCGTATAACAGTGCAAATGAGATGAAGAATAGTTCAATATCCAACAAAAAAACTAAACAACATGAACAATGAAGATCGAACACAATAATAACCCATTCAAGATAAGACAATGAACATCAATAATTAATAACATAAAGCACAATGATAATTCTCTGTAATAACTGCTTTGAAATGGTAACTTGCAACAATGATAAACGATTAGGGTTTTGCAAGCTTACCAACCAATGAATAAGATCAAATCTATTTATAGCAGTCTTAGTTTCGCTGACAGTTTCCCTGTCAGCGAAACTGTACTGACGAAACTATAGTTTCACCCGACAGAAATAGTAGTTTCACCAAGCTAAGTAATCAGCTAACTGTGAGCGAAACTATAGTTTCGCTAGACTGCAAAACTACATAAAACTAAATACATACAATAGGAAACTAACAAAAGACCTATTATAATCAAAAGTAAATAATCTCAACTAAGGTTAGTCCAACCTATACATGATCTTCAATACTCCCCCTAGGTTGGAACTTACCATCTTCACTAGTCTTGATGTGTCTTTTAACCTCTAGTGTCCTTCGTTGCCTTTGATAAATCTTTAGTACCTCGTGCAACAACATCCTCAGAAGCTTCAACATCTGATTCTCCATGGTTTCCTTCTGCATCACGAGCCTCTTCTCGACGAGCACTCGCTCGCTCAAATTGCTTGGCCAAATCTTGTACATCCATGTTTAGGTCATATTTAGCCCTTACTCTCTCTACTAATCTCTTCACCTCTATCCTAACACCTCTGATTTTGTTTGCTACAGTCATAAAAAGACTGGCTTCCTTTCTTGTTTTCTCACCTCCACCTGCTTTGATGTGATTCTCACAAAGAATCAGCAGGTCTTCATCACAAAAACAAAATAGTTCCATTGGATCAAAGATTTTAATCTCATCACCATTCTTCACCCTGATGACTTCCTCCCCCGTATAATTGTCATAAAACCACTTTTGAAAGCTCCGTAATCGTTGGGGAAGTGGATCTACTAATTTGACCCTGTTCACGGTCCTTGGGGGTTTCACCCTTAGTACAATTCTTCCCTTCCCGATCTCCCAATCCTTTTCTCTTTTTGCATGTTTCCTCTCATCCTTCATATAACCAAAAGACTCAAAATTGTCATTTAGCCCATTCTGTATTTCTTTCTCTAGTAGAGAGGCTCGTTCACTCAGATTTGCCTTCAGTAATGGCAGAGTTGCCAGTCTCCTTAGATCCATTTAGGCAAGGTCCTTGAAAGCCTTCCTTTTATGCAAGTAACTGATTCCACGCCCTCTTCTTTTTATCATGAACATTTTGTTAGGATCAGTGATCTAAGTTTGATTAATTAGAGAGTATTGCAGCGGAATTCAAACAATGAATTAAACAATCACAAGAACACAATTGATATTCAATGTAACAGTAAATGTTATAGAAAAAGAGAATCCTGCAAAAGAGATATTTCATTCATATGCTTTCATGTTGGCTCAATGTCACACATTACAATTAGGTCAACATTCCTTATATAGGATATGTGACGTCTGCTGATGTCACTTGATAGTGACATCTAACAGAATTATTAAAACTACTGAAACTATGCAAACTATTGAGAAAGTTCTCAACTACTGATTACATCTCAGAGAATGCTAAGTACAAGAAACATAAAACTACTGAAACTAAACTACTGAAACTATAACTAGTGAAAAGTAAATTAAAAGTACTGAAAGGAAACCATCACAACTACTGAAGTTGATAACTTAAGTTGTTGTGACAACTACTGTTCACTTTGGTCTTCAGTCTTTGTCTTCAGTCTTTGTTCTTCAGACTTTGTTCTTCAGACTTTTACTTTCAGACTTTGTCTTCAGCTGATAGCTTCAGACTTTGTCTTGAGTACTTTACTTTCAGACTTTGTCTTCAGTTCTTTACTTTCAGACTTTGTCTTCAGTAGTAGTCTTCAATTCTTGTCTTCAGACTTTGTCTTCAGACCTTGTAATCAGCTGATGTCTTCAGCTGTTGTGATCTTCTTCAGTAGTTGTAATGTCTATGGGACTTAGAGGTTTTTCTGATCAGACTCATTGGTTCTTTTTGTCCAACAAACTCCCCTGAACCAATGCAGCCAAAACCTCTAAACTTATTGATGATCCCACTTATTCTTGGCAGAAACACCCTCTTGATCAGCTTCAGAGGTAATCAGTTAAGCACAGGCCAGGAAAAGGTTTCTAATCTTTTGATTGGCTAAGTATGGAAGGGAACTCTGTTTTGGGGAAACTAAACACAGAGTCTTATCCCAAACATGAAACCTAATTCCCATGAATGAGTCTATAAGACTCACTAATATAGGCCTCAAGGAGAATAACTTGTTCCTCCTTGGTTAGTTCTTCTGCTTCTCCTTGAAGAAGAACTCTGGGCCATAATACTCAGACAGGTGTCTCACAGTCTTTCCATTTATCAACTCCACAGTTGTTATCTCTCTATAAGCAAATTCATCAAGGTGAGAGCCTTGAAGCAACAACTGGAGTTCACTCTTCTGAAGATCTTTAAGTCTTTTGTATAACAACCCCTTCTTCATCATTTTTTTCTCAAGAATAGATTGAGGGGTTATCTTGGATTTGTGAGCTCTCTTGAATTCTTCAATGATTTCCCAGGGTGAGACTACCATGGCCAATGTAATTGCAGCATTCAAGGTCTTCTTCACTTGGTCATGATATCTATTGGTATATTCTTCTTATGAATTCTAGAACTTACCCTGGGGTCTGGCTAGATCCGCACTCTTTCTTTTTGATGTTGAAAAGTATGTCTAAGAGTGTACAGCCTCAGAGCCTGTTTCTTCACTTCTTGAATGGATGAGGACTGAGGGAAATCCTTATCAACCATCTTGAGAAACTTCTCATCGTGCTGTTTCTTCTGTTCTCCTTCTTCAATCTTTACCTTCACCATCTGCATTTGCAAGTCAGGAGTAATCACTTGTTGACTAATGTGCTCGGGTGATTTGAGTTTGAGAACAACAGAGATTGGCAGACTATCATCATCATCATCCTCTTCTTCATCTTCTTCTACCTTCAACACCCTTCTCCTTCTTCTGGGTGTATCACTGGGTAAGGTTTGAGGTGGTTTTTGGGGTAAAGGGATTGGTTTTGTGGGTTGAGTTGTGGGTGGCTTTGGTTTAGGGATAGATTTGGGAGATTTTAGAGATCAGGGTTGTGTTTGAGTGGGAGTGTGAGAAGACTGACTTAGCATTTTGGTGGTGAGTTTGGCTTTGGAGAGCTTTGCCATTTCAGTTATCTTCCCTGCACCTGCTTCATCCAGTGCTTCAATTATCAACCCCTTATTATAGCCTCCAGCAGAGCAGATCTTCTTGGTTATCTCCAGGATACTGTCTCTGGACCAGGCCGTTATCTCTCTCAATGATCTTCCAAGGTATTTGGCAATGAATCTGATCATTATCTCCAATCTTTCCCTTTCCAACACACTATAACCGGCCCATCTAGCTTGAATCTCTTTTATTTCCAGCCTTCTGATCTCAGTATCTAATGTAGCTGTGTCATGACCTTGTCGAAAGAGCTGATCTATAATTTGATCCATGGATCTGCTGTGAGCTTCATCAGCATCTTTGACAAGATCTTCTAAGGATTTATCTTTATCAGCTTTTGACTCTGCACTTTTCTTTCTTTTATATGTGATCAGTTGTTCTGAGATCAGTTCTTTCTCCACCTCCTTCTCTTTTGCAGGTTCTTTCTCATCATCAACTCTTTTTCTTTTCTTTTCTTTCACTGCCTTAGACTTGGAAGTCTCCCCCTTTTTGGTTGCATTGGGATCAGGGGCTTGGAAGGCAGAAAGAGATTTGTGAACAACATCATCAATGAGGGTTTGTAGATTTGAGGATATCCTCTCATCAATGGCTTTATGCACTATGTCAGTGATGATGGGAGTGATGAGAGGTAAGGAGTTTTGAAAGATAGCAACCATCTGCTCAGAGGGGTTCTGTCCCTGAGAGGTGGTGCCAAAAGTAGTGGCTGTGGCTCAGTTACGTGTGTAGGCTTAGTGTTTGGGGAACCTTCAATGGAAGGTGCCATCTGTGGGGTTTGTGAGGTAGATGGACTTTGATCCTGAGACATTTTGGCTAACAACTCTTTGAGTCTGCTCACCTCAGTCTCAAGGATGGTATTATGGGCTAATACATCAGAGAAAAAGCCCAGGTCATCATCAGTTTGTGCTAAATCACCTGACCTCCTGATTGAATCAGGATGTACATGCTCTGAGTGTAGATCAGTAGAAGCATGTGCCCCTTGTTCTTGGTACTGGGGACTTCCTGCCTCAGGACTGTGTCTTTCATTGGCAGTTGCCTTGGTAAGGTCTTATGGATGTTACCAACTGCATCCTGATCATTTGTTGAATCAGTAGAAGTGGCAGCCTTACCAGATGTTCTATTCTCCGTTTCTACACTTGGAGAGTGAACATTGTAACCCCTGTGTTGTGGGTTATCAGAAGCATTTTGGTCCTCCCTCTCAATAGTTGAGGTATTCCCAGTGGTAAGTGGTTTCTGGGGAGGGGTGAGGAATGCAACTGACTCAGCATTTTAGCAACTATCAGTGTTGGGCTTTGAGGGGCGGTTGCATGTGCAGATTGGTCTGAAGCAGATTGCACCCGGGGTGAGAGGTGCTCTTCAATGGTAACCCTCTCAATTGAGATAGGTTCCAGAAATGTGGGATCCCCAATTGTGGTTGCAACAAGATCCTGTTGAGCGGATACCTGTGTGGCTTCCGCAGGTTGAGTCTTGGACATAACTGGGGGGTTATAACCAGTATGTATTCCTGTGTTTGTGGTATAGGGGCATCCTCAGGGGACTCATCTCCCTGAGTAGCCTTTTTGGGCTTTTTGGATTTGGGTTTGGTGGGGACTTTGGATCTGGAAGTGGAGGCTGTGGGTTCCCTCTGCTTGGGTTTTAGCATCCGGGCAGCCCCTTTAAGAGTAGGGTCTAAGTTATGTCGGGAGTATACCTCAGCTAAAACAGCTGGAGCAGGGACTCCAAGACCAACAAGGCCATCAGATTGTAATTGATTCAAAATTATAGCCATCAGAAACCTGGGATAAAGTATCCATCTGTTTGCCACAGGTTTCTGAGCCAGATCCGTTAGTTCCATGAACACTATCTCAGAAAAATTTAGATTTTGGCGTTCAAGGATAGAGAACAATACCTGTTGCCATCGGGAAGACATCTGATCCCAGAAGATGTCTTTGATACAAAGCAGCCATTCACCATATGAAAGATAAGTCGTTCAGCGTCATGGAAGTGCTTTTTAAGTATGGTTGTAGCACTTAAGTCGCCTTCATACCCGTATGGATAAAAGGCATATCAGTGGTGCCTTTCGGGTATTCTTTAGGATTGGTGCCATCATGCAAATTTAGGGTTTTGCGAATGATGTCGGGGGTGATGAGCATGGTTCACCAACGACTGGAGAGTGATTTGTCTATCATTCTCACCGGTTATTACAGAGACGTTGGTCCAGAACTGGGATAAGGAGTCAGGATATATGGTAGGATTCAAAAGAAAGGTTGTTCTGTATGGGGAATCCACCATAAGATCGATGGCAGTGTCAAACTTGTTCCAGAAGGTAGATTTCGAAAGGTAGGCAACACAGTTGTGACGGGGTTTGAGTTTCATGGTCGCCATTGTTGAGATAGAAAGGTTTGAAAACGGCTAATGAAACGTTTGTCTATAAGTGCAGGTATTCATAGGTTAAGAAAAGGCTGAAAAGAAAATGACTGAAAGTGTTGGTGTTGGCATCAGTTGTTATAAAAACAACTGAAGACGTGGTTTTAACTATCAGACGTTTGAAAACAACTGTAGACTTGGTTTTAGTCATCAGTAGTTGTGAAACAACTGAAAACCTTGGTTTTGTCTTCAGCTGTTGTAACACAACTGAGGACTTGGTATTAGTCATTAGTAGTTGTGAAACTACTGAAGACATGGTTTTGTCATCAGCTATTAGAGTGAAACAACAGTTTGTGGAAATGACTGAAGTGAAAATTCTCATCAGTAGTTTTCGTCACTTCTTAGCTTTTCAGCTATTTCATACTGTCCTTAACACTTACTCATCTGATTTTAGCTGATTTCAGTTGTTTCATAGGACATCAGTACTTATCTGTTTTTGCTGACATCAGGAGTTATAACTACACCAGTAGTTGTAACTGTATCAGTTTCTTTTAACAGAATTAGTACATATTTGTGACATGTATACTAATAATCATCAGTACTTGTTTACTGAGATCATCAGTAGTTATGACTTATTCTAGCTGCAGCATACCAAGCCTTAACACAAGGTTTTGGAAAGTTGAACTTTCCAAAGGCTTAGTAAATATATCTGCAAGCTCATCAGCACTAGGCACAAACTTTGGATCAATCAGACCTTTTTCAAAACAATCCCTAATAAAATGGTGTCTGATCTCTATATGTTTGGTCCTAGAGTGCTGGACTGGATTCTTGACAATGCATAGAGCTGAAGCACTATCCATTAATAATGGAGTCTTAGTCTCTGTAATGCCATAATACAATAATTGGTTTTGAAGCCAGAGTACCGAAATGTACAACTTGCAGCAGCAATGTACTCTGCTTCAGTAGTGGATGTAGCAAAGATGTTTGTTTCTTACTCTGCCAAGAAATCAAACAGTTGCCTAGGAATTGACATCCACCAGAAGTTGACTTTCTGGTTAACTTACACCCTGCATAGTCACTATCAGAAAAAGCAACTAATTTGCATGAGTGTCCAGTGGAACACCAAAGACCTAGAGATTGTGTACCTTGCAGATATCTAAAGATCCTCTTGACTGCAATCAAATGAGACTCTTTAGGAGCAGCCTGAAATCTAGCACAAACACAAGTTGCAAACATGATATCTGGTCTAGAAGCTGTTAAGTACATCAAGGATCCAATCATACATGTGTAAAGTGTTTCATTAGCATCTTTACCTTTCTGATGTGCATCCAGTTATGTGGTGTTGCACATGGGAGTAGAACATGGCTTACAATTTTGTAAATCAAATTATTCAAAAGATCTTTTGTATATTTTGACTGATGAATAAAAGTTCCATCAGCCTTTTGTTTGATTTGCAAGCCTAGAAAGAACTGTAATTCTCCCATTGCACTCATTTCAAACTTTTGTTTCATTAGACTTGTAAAATCATCACACAACTGGTGATCAGAGGATGCAAAAATAATATTATCAACATAAATTTGAACAAGCAGCTTATGCTGATCCACTTTCTATATAAACAAAGTTTTATCTATGGAGCCTCTAGTGAAATTATTTTAAGAAGAAATTTGAAAGTGTTTCATACCAGGCTCTAGGAGCTTGCTTCAACCCATAAAGAGCCTTATCAAGTTGATACACCCAATCAGGATGTTTTTGTCCTCAAAACCTAGTGGTTGACACACATAAACCTCTTCTTTTAGTTTACCATATAAAATACACTTTTGACATCCATTTGAAAAACTTTAATATTGTGGAATGCAGCATAGGCTAAGAACAATCTAATTGCCTCTAGTCTGGCTACAGGGGCAAAGGTTTCATCATAATCAATACCTTCTTGTGAAAACCCTTGTACAACCAGTCTAGCCTTGTTCTTGACAATAAGCCCATTTTCATCAGTTTTATTCCTAAACACCCATTTAGTGCCTATTGCACACTTACCTGGGGTAGAGGAACCAGTTCCCACACTTGCTGCTTTTTGAACTGAAGTAGCTCAAGCTGCATGGCTTCAACCCATTCATTGTCTCTCAAGGCAACATGATAGTTCTTTGGCTCTAGCTGACTGATGAAGAGAGCATAGAAGCAGAAGTTAGATAATTGACTTCTGGTTGAGACACCAACATTGATATCACCAATGATTTGAGACATGGGGTGATTCTTCAGCGCTTGGTATATTATAAGATCAGTGCAAGTGTTTGTAGCTGGTTCAGCAGCAGCAGATGGTGATCCAGATTCTTGAAACCAAGTATTAGATGGCAAGTCAAATAATGTAGAGGAGTCAGAAATCTTATGAGCATTTGTTGTGGATGGAGCTACAGAAGGTACAGAAGCTACAGGAATGTCAAGTTTAGCAGACTCAGGCAGTTGGTCACTAAACTTGAAAAGGTGAGTATTGATATCATCATCATCTTCAGTACCACCAGGTGGAAGACTTGCTGCAAAAGATGATTTATCCACATGATCTGCAATAGCTGGAGATTGATAAGGAACATATTGCAGTATGTCCAGATCAAACAACTCCACAGGGTTTTGTGGAATTTTATCCTTAGGAGATTCATTGAATTTCACATGCAAGGTTTCTTCAACTAACTTTGTTCTGCAGTGAAGACCTGTAAGCCTTGCATGTGGATGAATAACCTACAAAATACCCTGCATCCACCTTAGGATCAAATTTGTGGAGTTGATCCTTGTGTTGAGAATGAAACAAGGACACCCAAAGGTTTTGAAGAATGAAATTAGAGGAGCCAAATGATGTAGAACTTCATATGGAGTCTTCGTCAACCTCTGATTTACTAATACTCTATTCTGCACATAGCAAGCTGTGTTAACAGCTTCAGCCCAAAAGGTCAATGGCAAACCAGAGTCAGCCACATAGACCTTGCAGCTTCAATTAGGGTCCTGTTCTTTCTCTCCACTACTCCATTTTGTTCCAGAGTCCTTGGGATGCTAAACTGCCTCTTGATTCTTTTGATAGATAAAATTATCAAGTGTATGGTTTCTGAATTCAGTTCCATTATCACTCCTTATACACTTGACTGATAGGGAATACTGCTTCTCAACATACAACACAAAGTTTATAATCGTCTGAGCAACCTCATCCTTTGAATGCAAGAAGAAAGTCCATACAAATCTGGAGTAATCATCCACAATTACCAGACAGTATTTCTTCTTTGCCACGCTCATCACTCTCACAGGACCAAATAGATCCATATGCAGTAACTGCAAGCAGGCAGTGGACTTAGGTTCTTCAATAGGAGGGAATGAGACTTTGTGCTGTTTTCCTTTCAAACAGTAGTGCAGGTTTCATCACAGTGGAACTCCTTTATTGGTAGACCTCTCACTAAACTATTGTGGATCAGCTGATTCATGTTTTGGAGTAACATGACCCAGTCTTCTATGCCACAGTTTAGATTCCAGAGAAGAGGCTTTGGAGAACAGACAAGGATGACCCTTCAAATCAATCTTCTTTGACAAATCTAAGGCATACACTCTTCCAATCCTGTGCCTTCAGGAGAGAGTATGTTCATCCAATACCTTGTCAATCAGCCTCAGAACTTAGGAAGACAGAATCCTGCAGTTCTGGCTTGTGAAAAGTGCAACATGCCCTTTATCACACATCTGACTGACACTCAGCAGATTATACTTGAGATTCTCCACATGGTTAACATCATCAAACCTGATTTGTCCATTAGACACATATCCTTTCCCGATGATGTAACCATTGGCATCATTTCCAAATGAAACAAATCCCTTCTTTCCTTGAGGGTAGTCATTAAGAAGAGAACTGCTCCCAGTCATATGCATAGATCCTCCACTGTCTACATACCAGATGCTCCTTTGGCATGCTGAAGAACCCTGCATTCATCATAAAGAACTACTTAGGTTTTGAGACCCAATCCTTTTGGTTTTGGGTCTGTTTTCATCAATAGATTTAACCATAACTTGTTTCATATGATTAACAGCTGATGAAGAAGGAGATGGTGCTGAAATGGATTCCTGGGATTTGGGCTTGGAATGCCTTTTCAGTGGTTGATCACAGGTGCATCTAGTTGGTTAACTCTCCCCAACAAATGTTGAACCATCATAACAAGTTGTGTCTGATTTGTAGCTAAAGCTTTAGTTCTTGTGACATATCAGTACTTGTGTTTGATGAGTTCTGTGACCCACCTTCCTCCTTATAATCATAGACTTAGTCTGATGTTTATCATGAGGAGCACTATCAGCTGTTTTATGAAACCCTATCCATCTTTTTGGATTTGGATGAAGGCTTGGATTTATCACATTGGGATGATTATGGTACAAACTTGGTCTCAAACTCATTTTTCATTTCATCCATCCGGATTTTAATGAGCTTATCTCTGTTGAGTTTGGAACCCTTTCTGTACCAACATTCATCAGAAAGATGATTGAATTTACCATATATTTCACATGGCTTATTCTTCATCTTGAATTCATCAACTGCTAATGTGGAAACTACTGAAGGTGTGCTCTTCAGTACTTTCCTCCTTTAAGTACTTTTGTTTAGTACTGAAGGATCTGTAACAACTGAAGACTAGTTCTTCAGTTGTTCTCTATGAGCAGTTGTTAATCCTTTTTTTCAGCTGATTTGAAATGCTTTTCAGATGTTGTGACTTTCCCTTTAGTACTTGAGGTACTTTGAGGGACAACATGAAGTACTCAGCTTCATGTGCCTATCAGTAGTTAACCCATCGCCAATTGATTTGCTAAGGTATCAACACTGATTTCATCTGTGATTTTGGGTGATCACTTGAGGATGATGCACATGATGATGTGGTTTGAAATTACTTTCACCTTCAGATTTTACTATTGGTTTTGGAGTAAAACTGTAGGTGATTTGGGTGCAATGAGGATGATGCACACTGATTTCATTCGAAGCAGATTGCTTGCTAAGCAGCATTTCAAATCCCTTGCAGGATGATACCCAGTGGTCACACTCAACTTGGTAACTGCAAGTTTTTCTTTGAGATCTCTATGGTTCTCAAGAATGACCTCTAGCTTAGCCTTTTCATCATTTAATTGGCATTTAAGCTTATAAATCTTATCATCTTTATCCTTAAGGACAGACTCATATTCACCTTTTCTTTTGGAAAGGGTTTGCTCAAGCTCTAGATTTTGATTAATTAAAGCTACATTTGCCTCTCTAATAGAGATAATGTAGCTATGCAAGATTCAAAACATAGCTTGGCCTTAGCCTCAGAGGATACCGGGTTACCTGTGATGAAGATGCATTGGAGCATGAACTATCAGTAGATTCTGGCCATGAGAGCTAGATTCCCAAAAGGATGTTCACCACCATGTTGACCATCCAGCAAATAATTGCTCATTACCAAAGAGATCATCTGGTAAACTGCTCCAGTCAACAATACCAGGGGTGAAGAAGCTGTGATGAGGTTGTGATTGAGATGATTAAGATGGTAGAGGCTCAGGTAGGTCTTGAGGTTGTTGTGCATTAGGAACTTGAACCGGATTTGGGTGTGGCATGTAATAGCAGGGATATGGATATGACATTGGATCCTGAGGGACAAAATATGCAGGAGATATAGGTTGTGAATGATGACCGTAACTACAGGATGTTGCCCTCTGTTTTGTGGACTATTGCTTGGAAAAGTCACAAAGGGTGCAAAGTTGTTAGATCCAGATGATCTACACTCTCTTGCAAAGTGTCCAAGCCTGTGGCATTTGTGACACCTCAACTTACTCTTGTCAAAACCAACTTTGGTTTTGCTAGAGAGTCCTGGGAATTTCCTACCAGTTCTCTTGTAGAACTTTTGAGATTTGATATTAATCAAGGCCATTTGGCTCAGAATATCCATCTCTTCTAAGTCATCATCAGCAATACCCTTTAAATCATCCATAATGAAACACAAATTGCCACTATTACAGCCTGACTGACTGTCAACACTAACAAATGCATGATCTGAACCATTTGAGGAGAAATCTATATGCTCATCATAATTGCTTTCTGATGCAGCATATTCTGACTCATGACTAACCAAGGCAGTGTTTCCTGGTACAAAGTCATTAGTGAGCTTTCCTGATGATGCTAGTTTCCTTTTCTGCTCTATCTCTCTTTCAAATGTAAGCAGTTTCCCATGGAGTTGGGTGAGAGATAGACTATCCAGATTTGCACTGGAGCGTAGGACAATGGTATATGTGTCCCATCTCTCAGGCAGTGAGCTGAGGAATCTGTTGTTCATCTAACTATTAGTGTATTCATGTTTGACTATTTTCAGCTCAGAGATCAAACAGGAAAAACGCTCAAACTGTTGAGTTAGTGACTCACCCTTCCTATGAGAGAATGTCTCATATTGTTGGGCAAGGATTTCTCTGTTGCTTGCTAAGACCTCATCTGTTCCACCAAATTGTTCCTTCAATGCATTCCAGAGGTCATGAGCCGTTTCATGATGCATAAGCCCAGAATAGATTTTATTCGGCTATGCCATGGCCAGAATTCCATGTGCTTTAGCATCGATCTCAAATAGTTTTCGATCCTCATCTGAGTATTGTTCCTTCTTCTTCAGAACCATTTGGTTGGTTTTCGGATTGTTCACCATAGGCTTGTGTGGACGATGTATCACAGATGTCAAACAACCTGAACTGTTAACAGACAGGTGATGAAGCATTCTTCGTTGCCATATGTTATACTCAGTCCTAACCAGCATCGGAGGCTTGGTTGAGGAACCGGTATTGTGAGGGTCATTAGAAGGAGTAGTCATTCTCAGATTCAACCAAATTCAATTAAGTTTTAACTGATTTAGTGCAAAACACAACAACTCAATATGAACCAAGAGAAAACTCAAAGCAGATAAACGAAAGCAGCAGAAATTCAATGATCTATAACCAATTCTTGCAAATATGCTAATTCAATCAAACATAGATATCGAATAGCAGTTTCAATGATCAATTGTTAGATCGATCAATGATTAACCTCGCTCTGATACCATTTGTTAGGATTAGTGATCTAAGTTTAATTAATTAGAGAGTATTGCAGTGGAATTCGAACAATGAATTAAACAATTCACAAGAACACAATTGATATTCAATGTAACAATAAATGGTTATAGAAAAAGAGAATTCTGCAAAAGAGATATTTCATTCATATGCTTTCCTGGTGGCTCAATGTCACACATTACAATTAGGTCAACATTCCTTATATAGGATATGTGACGTCTGCTGATGTCACTTGATAGTGACATCTAACAGAATTATTCAAACTACTGAAACTATGCAAACTACTGAGAAAGTTCTCAACTACTGAGAAAGTTCTCAACTACTGATTACATCTCAGAGAATGCTAAGTACAAGAAACATAAAACTACTGAAACTAAACTATTGAAACTATAACTACTGAAAAGTAAATAACAAGTACGGAAAGGAAACCATCACAACTACTGAAGTTGATAACTCCAGCTGTTGTGACAACTACTGATCACTTTGGTCTTCAGTCTTTGTCTTCAGTCTTTGTTCTTCAGACTTTGTTCTTTAGACTTTTTCTTTCGGACTTTGTCTTCAGCTGATAGCTTCAGACTTTGTCTTCAGTACTTTACTTTCAGACTTTGTCTTCAGCTGATGTCTTCAGACTTTGTCTTCAGACCTTGTAATAAGCTGATGTCTTCAGCTGTTGTGATCTTCTTCAGTAGTTGTAATGTCTGTGGGACTTAGAGGTTTTTCTGATCAGGCTCATTGGTTCTTTTGGTCTAACACATTTCAAGGCCGGGGTTATAGCACCAACTTATGATCCGCTTATTAGCCTCTTTCCTACTCAACCCTTCCATGTGTTGGAATAGGGGCATCAGTTCTTCAGCCTCTTTCTCCTTAACAAACCACTCATCTTTATCCATTTCAAATACATCCTCATCAAGCTCTCCTTTCTTAGCTATATAGATCAACGGTCTCTCATCAACTTCATAGAAATCAGGTTCAGAATCATAGTCTACAAGCTGTTCATCATCCTTCTTCATCAACTAAACTCTTTTCCTTCTCACCATCTCGGTCCACCGACTTCACCCTTACCATTTCTTCTCCAACCAAATCCTTCTCAACATCAAGACCCATGTTTATAAACCCAGCCTCCAAAATATCCTCTTCATTCTCCCTACCTACAACTTCATTTCTTATTTCACAATCTACAACATCATCTGTTGTTGCACCAGACATGCCCTCTCCTACCTTAGATGAAGTACCCACATTCAGGAATGGGTACTTTGATGTATTAGTCAAATCATCTAACTTAGACTGAGCTAGTTGATTAGGCAGGCCGGCTGCAGCATTCAGTTGGCCAATCTCTTCAAACAACATCTTCAGCAGACGGTTTTGATCAACAAGCATCTTGTTCATTCGATCTATCATCTCATCTTTTTGTTTCTCTCGTATCTCTTGGTTGGTGAGCTTTGTCTTTATCATACTCTGTTCATTTGCCAAAGAATTATTAAGATTACGCATCATATCTTCATCTAGATTTCCTCTTTCTTAACTCTTTTAGTGAATGCTTGATTTCTCTGTTTAGTTCTCCTCTTTGAATCTGCTGTATCAGCTTTCTTCTTTGACCTCTTCTCTTTTTCTATCTTGCTCTCTTCAGCTCTTTCATTTATCTATTCTTCAAAATCATAATCTTTCTCTTTATCATATCACTTTCTTTTCTTGGTTGCATCAGATTGCTGTGTCCTGGTTTCATCATTTCTTTTATTCTCATATTCATCAACCCTTCTAATGTAATTCCATATCTCCGGTGGATACATATTCTCCCAGAGATGGGTTATCTTTCCACTAAAATCATGGCAAATAGCACTATAGTTAGCAAAGATATAAGGATTCATTTATACCAGCCTTTTCACCTCCCCGTGTTTTGGCACATTTGGTATAAGGTCGTCAAAGATCATTTGAAGAAATCGAGGATACAACAACCATTTGCCTTTCTTCAAGGCCATAACATTCTCAGCCATGCAAGCGAATATCAATCTGGCTATGTTTTCCTTTTTTGCTTTACAGCACAACACCATTGCTTTAGCCTAGTCAATGTTTAACCCGTCTGATCCACCTTTACGATGATCTAGGCACATGATGAAGACGTGAGCAATAAATCTCCATTCCTTGGAGAGAAAGGACTTTTTGATCTCCTTTCGGGAACCAAAAGCTGGTCCCTCATAACCCATGCTTCTGAATTCTTCGAACACCTATGTATCAGATATAGCAACCTGTTCACCAGTATCCTCCTCCAGCCTTAGAATCCTTGAAACTATCTCGGCAGTAATAGTCACCTCGTCCTCTAAGACTTTGGTAGTAATTCTCTGAGAATTTCCTCTTGTGTCATATTCGGCTGATCTCCAGAAATCTCTGATATGAAGGTCATATATGGTAGTGGAATGAGATATAGAATAAGATATGGGAGATCTTTGCAGCCATCTAATATAATCTCGAAGCGCAGTGGCTTTCAGATGTGTATCATCCAAAATAGCAGTGATGTTGTTTCTCTCGTCGAACTTTAAATTTGCCATTGAAACCCGAGATACAAACCAAATGAATTACATTAGAATAAAGAATGAAGAATGAAAACATACAAAAAAGGATAATAAATTCAAACAAATAATAAAAATAATAAAAAATAAAATTAATAAATTCACTGGCCAAAATATAGTTTCGCAAAATTAGATTTAGTTTTGGCAGGCGAAAATATAGTTTCACAAGTAAAAGCAAATTAGTTTCGCCCAAACAAGAAGGTAAATTCGACTGACAGCGAAACTAAAAGTTAGGCAGCGAAACTAAAAGTTAGGCAGCGAAACTGTTAAGTTCGCACGGACAACATAACCTTACAGTTTCGCTGAGAAATCAAGAACTTTCGTTCAGTTTCGCAGGACTATCGGTAGTTTCGCTGAACGAACAACGAGGTTCTGAAGAGTCTCCATTAAATATACCCACGAAGAGATGTTATTAACAAGATTAAAGGATGGTCCTGAGTTTGAAAGTCACTTGCGAACTTGAATCAACAACAATTAGTAAAATAAAACACAGAATCACAAAATTGTCAATAGGGCACAGAGAAGCCCTAAGGGACATCACAGGTCGATAGTGCGAAAGTGAGGAAATAATTTCGCAAAAAGACTTAAGTAGCAAATAGTTTCACAGCAAGCGAATCTATAGTTTCGCCTGACAAATCTATAGTTTTGCTAGGCGAATTTGCAATTTCGTTAGCTAAAACTCTGATAGGAAAGACATGGCACAGAATGAGAATGCTGAGCGAAATTGCAATTTCGTCTAGCGAAACAAATAGCGAAATTATAGTTTCACTACACATCTTATTTATTTGTTTATTTTTAAACAATAGCAACCATAACTGCGATCAAAATTGATCAGTGATCACATCCTCAAGATATGAATTAGCACAGAGATGAATTTAGTCATCAACCGGATATGAGATGATACCAATAACTGAGTCTAATCACAATCTTTGAATGATTTTTGAAATTCTTAAGCAGATCAATAACGATTGCTGATATGTTTGTCCGCTTAAACCCAACCTTATCTTTTTCAACAAACACCTTATGATCGTTAAGGTTCGATTAGATGCTTTAGAATGTTGGGACCCCATAATCATTTGGCAAAAGCCCTCACCCAACCTCAAGGCTTCTTGAATTTTATATTCATCTTTATAGAACAAGGCTTGTGCAGACCTGTGTAAGTGATTATCAACTGAATATACATTCTGTGATGAATTCATCATTTAGATGATTTGATCCACATAGCCCAAAATAGTGAGAGCTCCAGGTCTATACTCACGTATAACAAGAGAACACCATTTTAATATGTGTCGATGAGAGCTCCAGGTCAGTACTACCATACAGCCAAGGAGATCATCACTCCAGGTCAGTACTACCATACAGCAGAGGAGATTAGCACAAATACAAGACACGAATGTACAGGACAAGAGCCAAAGATCAATTCTCAATCCATTTTCTGCTGGGACTCAGTTTTTGTGCAGACCAAGATGATCACGTAAATCCAGACATCCTTAAGCAGATATTTAAATTTAAATCATTTTGCTGCTGCATACTTTATTCTTCAGACTGAGCCTACCAAGCTTATCGTTAAAGAGTCTGTTTTCTTCACTTTAGTATTCTTTTGAAAATAAGATGTAAATCAGAGATCAGCATCAGTTACAATCATTCTCATTTTAAGAACCAGACATGCTTAAAAGAACATATCCGGAAGATATAAAATCATTTCTCGTCATTTCAAATTCAACACCCAGTTTATTTATTTACCGCCCCAAAATTTTATTTTAAGAAATTTATTATTATTATTTTAATTTTTTAAAGAAAATTTTAAAAGAGAAAAGAAGGGAGGTTTAAAAGGACTTTAATCCTAACATAGAGATCAATTCATAAAAGTGAGGTTTATCAAACGTTTTTGTGAAAAGATCTGCCTTTTGATGTTATGTGTCAATGGGAATAATATTGATAAAACCCTTTTCTTCGGCAGCACGAATTGCATGAATCTGTGTTTTGATGTGCTTGGTGCGAGAATGATAAATAGGATTTTTAGCAATCCCGATGGCTGCTTCGTTGTCACAAAACAACGACGTGTGAAAAAAGTTGATTCCATAGTCAATCATCTAGTGTTGTATGCAAAGGACTTGGGAACAACAACTAGAGGTAGCAATGTATATGCTTCCCCTGTAGAAAGGGAACAATGGTCTGTTTCTTGCTCTGCCATGACACTGGACAATTGCCCAGGTATTGACTTCCCCCTGTCACCGATTTTCTGTTTAACCTACAACCATTAGAATTACTGTCAGAATAAATATGTAAATCAAAATTCCCTCCATATGGATACCATAGACCTAGAAGAGAAGAGCCTTTGAGATAATGAAAAATTTGCTTCACAGCCTTCTCGTGAGAATCCTTTGGGGCCGACTGATATCGGGCACAATATCCTACAGCAAAAGTGATATCAGGACGACTTGCTCTAACATACATGAGGAACCGATCATAGATATGTAGAGGTGATGATCAACAGGTTTCCCGTTCTCGTCAGGAGTGAGACATGTTTGAGCAGTAAAGGGGGTCAATTCAGGAGAAGCATCATCCATCTTGAATTTCTTCAAAATTTCTTTAACATACTTCACCTGATGAATTAGAATGCCTTCATTCTTTTGTTCTACTTGAAATCCAAGGAAAAAGCACATTTCTCCCATCATACTCATTTCAAACCGATTACGCATCACTTATTCGAACTCCCTACATAACAAAGAATTGGTGGAACCAAAAATAATATCGTCGACATATACTTGGACAAACAACATTTCACCATTCACTTCTTTCTTGAAAAGATTCATATTGATGGTGCCACGAGAGAAACCATTGCTCAAGAGATATTGGGTCAGGGTCTCATTCCAGATCCTAAGAGCCTAATGAAGACCATACAGAGATTTGTCCAGCTTAAGACTTTATCGGGAAACTCAGGATCCTCAAAACCTGGTGGTTGACACAGATATATCTCCTCCTTAATGTCTCCGTAAAGGAAAGCACACTTGACATCTATCTCATAGACCTTGAACTGTTTATGAGCAGCATGAGCGAGAAAAATCCTCATTGCTTCAAGGCGGGCGACTGGAGCGAAGACTTCAGTATAGTCAATTCGTTTTTCTTGAGCAAACCCCTGCATAACTAGTCTAGACTTATTACGCACCACTACACCACGATCATCCGGTTTGTTCTTGAACACCCATTTTGTACCAATGGGGAATTTGTTGGGAGGCAGGTCAACTAAAGTCCAAACATTGGGCTTTCTGAATTGCTAAAGCTCCAATTGCATTGACTCCACCCAACATGGATCTTGTAGAGTGGCATGAATATTTTTCAAGACAATTTGAGAGATGAAGCAAGAGAAGAGGCAGATATTAATCAAACCAAATTGACTCCATGTCCTGACAACATTAGTGATTGAACCAATAAAATTATTAAGAGGACGATCTTTCAAAGTTTTGAAGTCTGTGTCTAATGGAAAGTTGTTAGGAGAAGTTTTGTTAACAGATTGTGAATGACTTGATGGGGGTGAGAGATGTGGAACAGGCTATGATAGGATAGATGTAGGTGATGAAAGAAGAGATGTGGGTGATGGAACAGATGTTAGTGATGTACAAATAGGTGCTAGTGACAAATCAAATGATAGAGAAGATGATCCAACAATAGCTGAAGTGGCATCATTTGCTAAAGTGATTGAATGGGCATCACATGGGGTGGGGGAAATAATATTTATTTCAACATTTGGAGTGGACGCATCATTATCGAAAACTGGAAGATTAAAAGACTTAAACACAGTATCAGAATAAAAGAACCAAGTTGGTTCAGTTTGAGCATGAGGAGAATTAGACTCCTGCCAATCAACATAGAATGACTCTTGAACGATACATGTTCTCTTGTTATATACTCTATAGGCCTTGTGAGAAGATGAGTAACCAACAAAGTAACACTCGTCAGACACAGCACCGAACTTTGTGTTTTGTCATTGAGTATTCAGAAGATTGTAAGAACAACCAAATGGCCGAAAGAAGTCAATTAAAGGTTTGATTTTATAAAAAAGTTCATAATGAGTCTTCTTTTTGTCCTTGACAATCAACACTCGATTTAGAACGAATGAAGCACAATTTACTGCTTCGGCCCAAAAAATAATAGGTAACGAAGATTCTATCAGTATTGTATGAGCGGCTTCGATGAGAGTGTGATTCTTTCGTTCAGCTACGCCATTTTGTTGAGGTGTCTTGGCAGCACTAAATTGTCTCACAATTCCCTTTTGAGCACAAAATGAATCAATAATCTGATTTTTGAATTCGGTGCCGTTGTCACTTCTCAGGGCCAGAACCTTTCACTTGCTGATTGTCTCGATTGAAAGTATTAACTTCTACAATTCATCAGCAACCTCTCCCTTGTGAGCAAGAAATCTCACCCATGAATACCTTGAAAAGTCATCTGTAACAACAAGACAAAAGGATTTTTTATCAATAGATTTAACGCTGATTGGGCCAAACAAATTAGTATGGAGCAACACGAGAGGACAGGTTATGCTATTTTCAAGTTTGGGGTTATGCAGGTTTTTATGTTGTTTGCCCTTGGCATAGGCCATACATTTTTTATTTACAGAGAAATCTTTTGGAGGAAGTCCTCTAAAAAGATTGTTATTGACTAGTTTGTTTATTATTTTAAAATTAGTGTGACCCAATCGACGATGCCATAACAGAGACTCAAAGGTTGAGCTTTTGAAAGAAGACTGGTTGAAGTAGACTTTGACTCCCTAGAGTTCATATCAAGAAGATATGTGTCATGTTTTCTTGGAGCACGCATAAGAATCCAGTCATCTTGAATATCAATCTTTGATTTTAAAAATAGACACTCATCGGATTTAAAGAAGACTAGAATTCTTTATAACAGATTCGAGAAACACTCAAGAGATTAAATGCCACTTCAGGGACATAATTAACTTTTTCCAAATTTAAAGAATCATTGGAAACTTCTCCTTGACCAATCATCTTTCCACCCTTTTTGTCACCAGCAAAAGCAACATATCCTCCATTTCCACCCTTTTTGTCACTAGCAAAAGCAACTTTTTCCTTGGAATTACGGGAAAGAAAATGAAGGAAGGGTTTTCATCAATCAATCTAAGTATGTTAATGACATCTTAGAAATATTTAACATGGAAGGTTGTAATTCAACCAAACACCCATACTTAGAAACCATAATTTCTGTCCTGATTCTGAGGGTGAGAATACTGATCAACTCAGTATAGGGCATTTAATGGTTCTCTGATGTATCTCACAGCAAGTAGACCTTATATCATGTTTGCAACTTGCATTTGTGCAAGATATCAGGCTGCTCCAAAGGTGTCTCACCTAGTTGCTGCTAAGAGAATCTTCAGATACCTCAAGGGAGCACCTAAATTAGGTGTCTAGTATCCCAAGAATAGCAATTTCATTTGTATGGCTACTCTTACAGTAACTATGGTGGTGCAACATCAACAAGAAATCAACATCAAGTGGATGTCAATTTCTTGGTGGAAGGATCATCTCATGGCAATGCAAGAAACAAGTCTGTGTCTTTACATCAACTGCTAAAGCAGAATACATTGCTGCTACGAGTTGTTGTGCTCAGCTGCTGTGGATTCAGAACCAGATAATAGACTACGGATACAACTTCATGAGCACTAATATCCACATTGACAATAACAGTGCTACCTCTATCATGGAAAATCCTATGAAGCACTCCAACACAAAGCATATTGATATTAGGTATCATTTCATTAGAGATATTCATAAGAAAAATCTAATTAAACTACTCAAAGTTGACTCAAATGAACAATATGCTGACTTGTTCACCAAAGCTTTTGATGAGCAGAGATTTCAGTATCTCATTACAGCCATTGGGATGATAAATATTGATTAGTCCACCTCTTTTGAAAACATTGTCAATATGTAATGTCTTATGTGAGTACAATCTAAGCCCTGTTACAAAAGGTCTCTCTATAAAATTTTCACTAAGTGTAAATTCTTTCATAGAGGAATTAACCCTCGAAAGATGTTTTACATATCTTCTGATGCAAATTCTTCCTATGATAATTTTCTTCTCGGAAGAGTTTTTAGTCTCAAAAGAAGCGATTGATTACATATTAGATCTACTTCCGAAGCTTATAAACTCTCCATTCAGAAAGCAATCTTTACTCTCGGAAATGGGAGTCTACCTTCGGAAGTCAATATTTCCTTCGGAAGAAAAATTACCTTGAGAAATACTTTATACTAGGAAGAAAGACTTTACTGTGTAATGGAAATCTTTTGGGCCCCACTCTATAAAAAGTAAAGATTTTATTAATGATGTCGGATTATTTAACTGAACTAAATCGTACCCCCCTATCCCATCACCAACTAAAACATCACATCATCTTATCCTAACCCCTTTAACTGCCATTTCATTCTCTTTTAAATAATCCTGAATATTTACTTTCATCTTCTTACCAATATTTACTGCCCTAAAAGCTTCCTTCATCTCCAATTTACCCAAGTCCAAACTTATCTACCTATAACTTTCATGAATGACACTTAACCCTCAGCACAATCAAGTTGCACTTCTTTATTCTTTAAGAGATGTCGACTTCTCCGATATCGTTTCCTTTCTTACCCAATCATCTTATTACACAGCTCTGATTGTTAACTCTATAGTTTATTCAAATCATATGAATGAATTTTGGGCAAATGGTCAGATTATTGATGAAGGCGCCCCCACAGAGTTCTCCAAAGCATATTTGGACAACACCTACATCCGAATGGAATATGGTGGAGATGTTAGGAGGTCTACATTCTACAAGTTCAACTCTTCATACAACTGGAAGTTCTTCCTGCATGTCGTTCTTCATTGCCTATCAAACAAATTTGGGGGATGTGATCAAATCCCATTCGAACTAGGGTGCCTAGTTCATGGAATGGTGAGAAGTCTTCGATTTAACTATTCAAGATTTGTGCTGACCAATCATACGGGGAACCTCCAGCGGGAAACATTATTCATGTATCCCAGATTTCTCCAGCATATAATCAACTATGAGCTGGACTAGAGTCCGCTTGTCTGTGTAGCTGCTCTAACTGCCCCTCGAATGAGGCCGACCATCTTCAAAACCTCAAAGAAAGTGTCCACCAATTTCATTGAAAGACATATTGCTTCACTTCTAGGTATGACTGAGCAAATAGCTCCTGGTGGCATCCCTGTTAATCCCACAGATTATGAACCCACACCAGCAACTGCCCTCACATTGCCTAATCTACCTTCTCACCCTATCACCATCACATATCAAAGATGCCCTAAACAAACCCTTGTTCAATCTTCTCTGATTGAACCTCTTGTTCAATCCCAAAGGACTAGAGTGGAACAATGGGCTCCCACTTAGTTTGAGATTTCACCATCCTTCACAATTGACCTCAATATGGGTTTTGAGTCTCCTCAATCTCAAATTAATGAGCCCGAAACCCAAGCTGAATACGCTCAGGGTGAGTCTTTATACTCCTCTAAGCAGCCATAAAAGGAGAACGCTACCATAGGCTCAATGCCTGTAGACATTAATTAAGGTCCCGGGTCACTAGGTTTAACTTCTATAACCTTTACTGACCTTCTTTTCAAAACTGATGAAGAGATTACGTCCCTTCATGACAATGAAGTTGATCCACAACATTCTCTCAAAGACTGAATCTACGGCAACCATGGCTTTGTATGACTCTAAAAAAGACGTCATTAAGCAAGGGAAACCAGGGTGCCAGGAAACCAGGGTGCCAAGAAACTACATCTGGTGGTGAGGATGAACTTACTAGGTATGTTACCTCATCTCCCTATGATTCTTCAAAAGAAGTTGAGGAAAGACTACAACTCATCATTAAAGACCTACTCTTTAAAGCCTCAAACCTCGAATCATAGGTTAGGACTTAGAGGATAGGTCTGCCACTCAGCAACTTGAGATTGAAAGTCTTAAGGCTCAACTAGCTGAGTAACAAATTGAGAGATTTGTTAGGCATGTACCCATTTAGGTCTCCTTGACCTGTTCCTCTAGCTCATCTAGCTCTCAAGATAATGCTACCAAAAAGGGGGAGAGTGTTCAGAGACAAACAACTAAGGAACCACAGAGCCAAGCTACACTTCCAGATACTCGGCTCCCACTACAACTATCTTCCTAAGCCATCCCAAGTAGTCCTGCATATAGACCCAAGGATGCTTAGAGATCTCTATAGGCTATACTCCAATTCCTATTGAGATCTTCACTAGATCAGTTTAGCCCTAATGCGGCTACGATGTACTTTGGAGCTGAAGAGCTTCAGAGGTTAAGTGCACCTTCTACCACTATGAAGAAGTTGGTCAACCTAAGTTCCAAATGGAACCTGAGATTCTCACTTCGAACGGAAAATGAGGACTGCACTCGCTCAAACCTCCGAAGCTGAAGTCAAAGCCTCGGAAGAACAAGTTGAGTCTTCCGAAGCTAAAATGGAAGCTGCGTAGGGATTGTTCTCCTTGTCCGAGGATCTAATCATCACAGATGCAATTCTAGAGCTAGAATCTCAGGTAAATAGTGAGGACTTTCTCAATCGACCCCTAGCTCAGAAACCTTCACTACCTTTTTCTCAATCTAAACCCTCCATCCAAGAACTACCAAAGTCAAGCATTTCCAAAGATGATAAAGAAAAGAGGAAGATGACTGCGGAAGAGCTTCAGGAAGAGTAAAGAATTGAAAAGCTTAAAAGAAAAGATAGTCTTCAACTAGGAAACAGTTAGCTGCCAGTTCCAAAGCAGCTGCAGCTAACTAGGAGGCAGTCAACACAAAAAGAGGGTAGACATTATTGATAGGCTCATTAAGCTTGGAGCTGCCATGAAGACATACTCCTTCTACCATTAGAGGAGTTAGTAGATCTAAAAAAGGCAACCAGGCTACAGATTGAACAAAAGTAGGAAGCATCATGTTGGCCTTGGAGGAGGAAATAGAAAGAGAAAAGAGGGAAGCTGATCTGCAGCTCCGGAGGGAAAGGATATCTTTCCTAACCTTTAGTGGTTTCTCTCTTCAAGAATTATCTCCATATAATAATGATACGATCCTATGGCTCTTTAACAAAGACCAGGATCAACTGGAGAAAGAAAGAAAGAGAACTGCAAGAGGGAAGTGAGGGAGAAGAAGAAAAAGAAAAAGAATAAGTTGGGGTCATGTAACACCAGGTTATTTTTGGAAGACCCAAATGAATGAATAAAGTGCAGAAAAAGAAGAAAAAGAAATAAAACCCAGTCTAAGGGTTAAAAGTGACAAAAGGACAAAAATCTTTGAAAAGTTGGTGAATAAAGGTGATGGCTGCCCATCACCCTCTCTTCACTCATAATCTTCGGATATTTTAAACAGAGAAGAAAAGAGGGCAGAAATTCTCGGGTAGCTTGAAGAACAAAAAGAAAAGTGTGATTCAAGGTAAGAATTCGTGTGTGGTTATGATGTTTTAACTGGTTATATCTCGGGTTTATGCATATGTGTGTTTGTATGTGTTTGGGTATGTTTTTGGTGGGTTTCTAGGGGGTTGAACTCAACTTGCAAACGGGTTTTTGAAGAAGTTATAACCGAAGGAAGCTAAGGTGAGTTCTAGGAACCCTTTTTTACTTGTTTTAAACTGCTTTAGGGCTGGAAATGCATGTACAAACTTTTTTATAAAACTTGGGTTTATACCCGTATGTATTTATGTGTGTGTTTCGGGTGAGTTTGATTTTGGGCTATGTATGTGTTTGTTGTATAATGTATGTTCTATGGCTTAGAATGCATGATTTAAGCTTAGAATAAGTTTGAGAATGATTAGGAACTGAAATATGAAGTTTAAGTATGAAATAGGCTACTCATGCACCCAAATAGGGTTCATGCGCCTAGTATGAAAATTTGACTAAGTGTCCTCAAGCGCCCGAAACTTCATGCGCCTGAACAGTACTCATGCGCCTAGAAATAGGCTGAATTTGACTAAGTGTTCATACGCCTTGAAAGCTCATGCGCCTAGGCACTCATGCGCCTAGAATTGCCCAGAATAGACTAAATGTTGACTCATGCGCCCCAATAGTGCTCATGTGCCTAAAATTGGCTCATGTGCCAAAGTGTTCCTCATGCGCTTGAAATGTCATATGCCTACATAGTGCTGATGCCCGTGCATAGTGCCCATGCACCTAAAGACTTTTTAGGGAAAAATGTAAAAGTAGGCTTTGACTTGGGATGTTCCCGGGGGCATAGTAAGTTGACTTTTTGAAATCAATGGTGATGTGATGGGCATAGTATGATTGATGTATGTTTGATGCTTTTTCATGATGGTATATTGCATGAATGTTATGCATGTATGATGGTGCCTTGTATGGCGATGTGTTGTATGTTTATGTTTATGTTCCTGTTATGTATGATTATTTTGTCGTGGCTCTACGTTGATTGTTAATGAACTAAATGAAAAGTATTATGTAACATTAAGTGGAAGATAATGAAAAGAGTAATGTAATGAAAGAATGCACGCATTAATGAACGAATGAAAGTAAGAAAGGCTTGCAAGCAAACGTAAGGAGGTTCACACCCAATAAGGGTGTTAGCTCAACCATGTGCGGGTTAGCTACCCCAGAAGGATGCACACTGGGGCTTGATCCGTGTGATTAAGCATATGTATGGAGGTTCACACCTAATGAAAGGTGTCAGCTCAATGGTGTGTGGGTTAATTACCCCAAAAGGATTCACACTGGAGTCCAATCCTTGTGATTGACCATATGTATGGGACCCTTGCCGCTTACCCTTGGTACTAGAGTCAACTTCGTGCACAATGTTCGGGCTATATGAAAGACCTCAGGCCCAATACCGGCTTTATGCATACGGTGGGGTGAAGCACATGGCATTGGTCTGAATGAAAGTAAAGATTTAATGACGAATGTACGAAATGAAAGAACAAATGATGAACATAATCAAGATATTATTATGTGTATGTATTATGTGTGATCACATGCAAAAGTAAAGAGCGGTTTTAACAAAATATAAAGTATGTTTTATTTTAAAACTAGAACTCACTCAGCAACGCTGACTTTTATGTGTTTCCAATTGGAAGGTAAGGTTGTTGAGGATGGCACGGGGCGGCTACTTGGCTTGTTTTGGATGGCATCCATTTTGGGAATGCTTTTGTGATGTAATGCAACAAGTATTTTGTAATGTGTTAACCATGTATTATTTTGCAAAAGCTTTTATAATGAAATGAAATGTCATTTTTGAATGTTTCTGCTGCAGTGTTTAATTAAGCTAAATGTAAATGTATGTTTTATGTACCATGATTGACCAGCTGTAAGCATCCCATGAACAGGGCCTTACAAGTTGGTATCAAAGCCAAAGTTTAAGTGAAACAGGTAAATTTTCAAAATAAACCTTAACTTAAACTGAAAATGGGACGGGAAGGGAAGGGATGTCAGTCCGAGTAGTTGCATGCCATCAGGTATTTTCTTAATGTTAACCAGCATTATGTGCGCATGTTATGTGGTTTATGGATTGTTTGTAGATTTAGATACTCATGTAGTCAGGATAGGTAATGCTTTATGAAGAGTAAAGTAGGTGGCTAATCACAACTAACTAGTATAATTAGGGACTTACTATACCTGACATAAACTGAGCTATCCCCTTGAATGATCGTGTTGGTGTTTGAATCTTATAGTGTGTGTGAGGATGGCCGGTGGTAGATCATCAAAGGCTTCACGTGGTGGAGGTTGTGGTGGAGGTGGTGTTGAACCACGGGCTACAAGAGGAAGGCCTAGGGCCGAAAAGGTGGTTCATGAAGAACACAAGACCCCTCATCCTGACGGCGGAGACGAGAGTGCTAACCTGAAAGCCTCAGTGAAGGAGGCTGTAGTTGAGGAAGTGCATCAGGTCATGCAGACGATCCTACCATTTGTGGTGACTGAAGTTATAAGGCCGTATGGAGGGGGAGAGGAAGGAACGGAGTAGGCTTGCGGGCGAAGGGAGACGACCTGAGACTGAGGCGGTTTTCTCGGATGACGAGGAAGAACAGGAGAAAGAAGAGCCTGCACCGGAGGCGGCATGAGGCTGCAACTATGGGGCATTTCGAAGATGCAAGCCTCCAATTTACGATGGTAATGGCACTGTTGCTGCCGCTCACTAGTGGGTGAGCGAGATAGAAGCTTTTCTGAATATCAGTGAGTGCTGGGAGACCAAAAGGTGAAGTTTACTGCTCATTCATTCGTGGACTCAACTTTGTGCTAGTGGGACAATATTGTCCAAGCGGAGGGTAGCAGGGCTATCGGGAGGATGAAGTGAGCAGAGTTAAAGAAGTTGGTGATTGAGGAATTATGTCCCCATAGGGAGATGGATAAGGTTGAGAGTGAATTCCTACAGCTGGAGGCAGGAACAATGACACATCAGAAGTACACCACCAAGTTCAATGAGATGGCACGGCTGGTGCCTGATCAGGTGGCACCTCTATCACGAAAGATCAAGATGTACATCCAGGGCTTGCCGGTGGATATCCGTAGGCACATGATTGCCACCTGACCTAGCACATTTAGGTTGGCGGTGGATTTAGCTGGAAGGTTGTACGACTAGAGAGAGGTGGTGGTGGTTGAGGTGATAAAGAAGGGTGGTGGTGACCAAAATTGGAATGGGAAGCGGATTGGACGTGGCGGAACCACTCCAAGCAACAAAGGTGCCCGGGTGGATGACCGACATGTGGTCACATCGGGTGCAGGGTCGAGGAGGTGTGGCAAGTGTGGGAGGGAGTACACCAGCGAATGTAGATTGGGATTGAACATGTGCTTCAAATGTGGGAAGCCTGGTTACATGGCGAGGGAGTGTAAGACTGGAAAGTGTTTCAAATGTGGCGGGGAGGGCCACATGAGCAGGGATTGAAAGAGGCCGAGGGTGGAAGAATCGGGAGCGAAAAAGGTTGCAGGGGAAGGGTAGAGGGGCAGTGCCAGAGCATTCACAATGATGAAGCAGGAGGCTAGGTCGGACCCCGATGTTGTGTCAGGTACATTTCTAGTAAATCAAACTTTAGCCTATATGTTATTTGATTCTGGTCTTAGCAAAAGTTTTATTTCTGTTGCTTTTTGTGCTAAAGTGCCTATTAGTAGTAAGAATATAGATACGCCCTTCGATGTAGAAACTGCCATAGGTAAGTCTACCAGGATTTTGAGATAATAGAAGGATGTGACATAGAACTAGAAGGTCACAAGTTTCCTGTTTGACCATTTGTGATGACCATAGGCGGGTTTGACGTAGTCCTAGGGATGGATTGGTTGGCGGACTACGAGGCGAATATTGTGTGTCGAAGAAGATGATTCGATTGACAGCGCCTGACGGGAGTTCGGTGATGGTTTATGGTGATTGAGTCACAACAATCCCGAAAGTAATTTTGATGGCGGTGGCAGGAAAGTGCATGAGGCGTGGATGTAGTGCCTACTTGGCCTACGTGAAGGATGTGGATACGCCAGCACCACAACTGACCAACATACCAGTAGTGTGTGACTTTCCAAATGTATTTCCCGAAGACCTACCAGGAGTGCCACCTGACAGTGAGATCGAGTTCTAGATTGACTTGATAGCAGGTGCCCAACCAGTAGGTAAGGCACCGTATTGGTTGGCTCCGACTGAGATGAAGGAATTGATAGAGCAATTGCAAGAGCTGCTTGACAAGGGTTCATTAGACCAAGTATCTCACATTGGGGTGCTCTGGTCTTATTCGTGAAGAATAAAAATGGTAGTATAAGAATGTCTATAGACTACCTTGAGCTGAATAAGTTGACGATAAAGCATCGGTACCCGTTACCGAGAATTGAAGATCTTTTTGATCAACTCAAGGGTGCCAGTTCGTTTTCAAGGATAGACCTTTGATCTGGTTACCATCAGCTGAAGGTTAAGGAGCAAGACATTCCTAAAACAGCTTTTCGCATGCGTTATGGTCACTACGAGTTTCTCGTTATGTCATTTGGGTTGACCAACGAACAAGCTGCTTTTATGGAGTTGATGAACCGGGTGTGTCGGCCGATGTTGGATAAACCACTTATTGTGTTTATCGATGATATCTTGATTTATTCAAAGAGCGAGAATGAACATGCCGGTCATATTCATGAGGTGTCGGAGACGTTGAGAAGGGAGAAGTTGTATGCTAAATTCTCCAAGTGCGCATTTTGGTTACAGGAGGTTTAGTGTTTGGGTCTTGTTGTGAATGCCGAGGGGATTATGGTGGACCCGCAAAGGTGGAGGCAGTGATACAATGGAAGTCACCAAATATGCCATCCGAGATTCGTAGCTTCTTGGGTTTGGCGGGCTATTACAGAAGATTTATTTAAGACTTCTCTAAGATTGCTTCTCCACTAACCAAGTTGAACCAAAAGGATGTAAATTTTGTATGGGGTCAAGCTCAAGAGAAGGCGCTCGAGGAGTTAAAGGCGAGGTTGACTCAAGCTCCTGTTCTGTCATTACCCGATGGAAGTGAAGATCTGGTAGTTTATTCTGATGCTTCCTACTCAGGGTTGGGGTGTGTGTTAATGCACAGGGGAAAAGTTATAGTCTATGCATCCCGATAATTAAAGGTTCATGAGTTTAATTACGCTACTCATGACTTGGAGCTAGCAGTTGTGGTCTTTGCTTTAAAGATATGCAGGCACTACCTATATGGAATGAAATGCACCATATTCACTGACCACAAGAGCTTGAAGTACTTTTCCGAGTAGAAGGATTTGAACATGAGGCAGAGGAGATGGTTGGAGCTAATAAAAGATTATGATTACGAGATCCATTACCATCCTGGCAAGGCCAACGTGGTGGCAGATGCCCTTAGTCGAAAAGAAAGACCCGAGCCGATTCGGGTGAAGGCTTACTAGATGATCATGACCTCTGATGTGATGAAGCAAATTAAGGAGTTTCAAGATGAGGCATTGAAAGAAGATCATCTCAACTCCAAAAGAATGAGAGGTCTAGTCGCGGAATTAGGTGAAAACACACATGGTGTTAAGACCCGATTCGGGCGGATGTGGATTCCTCGTTTTGGGGATCTACACGTGAAGATTATGGATGAAGCTCACAAGACTTGATACTCTATTCATCCCGATGCTACGAAGATGTACCAAGATATGAAGAAAGATTATTGGTGGCCGGGTATGAAGCGTGATGTGGTGGAGTGAGTAAATGCCTTACTTGTTTACAAGTGAAGGCGGAGCATCAGAAGCCGTATGGAAAGATCCAACCTTTGGATATACCAGAGTGGAAGTGGGAGCATATCACTTCCTACCGATCCGTGTGTATGATGCCATATGGGTGATAGTGGACCGTTTGATGAAGAGTTCTCACTTCCTACCGATCCATGAGACATGTTCATCCGAGAGGTTGGTAGATTTTTTAATCAAGGAGATAGTAACTTGTCATGGTGTGTCAGTTCTATTGTGTCTGATCATGACACTAGGTTTACATTTATGTTTTGGAAGACATTCCACGATGCTATGGGGACGAGGTTACACATCAGCACGGCTTATCATCCTCAGATGGATAATTAGTTAGAAAGAACGATTCAGACGCTCGAAGATATGCTTCGGGCATGCGTCATTGATTTTGGAGGAAGTTGGGATGACCACTTACCACTAGCTGAGTTCTCATATAACAATAGTTATCATGCTAGCATTAGTATGCCTCCTTATGAGATGCTATACAGTAGGAGATCCCAAACCCCCGTGTGTTGGGGTGATATTGGTCAGAAAGAGTTAGGGATCGTCGAGGTGATCTAGGCTACGACTGAGAAGCTTGAAATGATCAAAGCCTTCTAAAATGCCTGATTGAGTTTCAGGTGGGTGATAGGATTATGTTGAAAGTCTCACCTTGGAAGGGTATCATTCGATTCAGAAAGTGGGGCAAGTTGAGCCCGAGATACATAGGGCCTTTTTGAATCATTGATCGAGTAGGAGAGGTGGCCTATAGATTAGAGTTACCAGATGAGTTAAGTGGAATTCACCCGACATTCCATCTATCTCATCTGAGAAAGTGCTTAGCAAATGAGGATATGATTGTACCACTGGATAATATCGAGGTAGATGAACGGCTCAATTATGTGGAGTAACCGGTGGTGATCATTGATCAAAAAGAGAAGAGGCTAAGAAATAATGTGGTTTGTCTTATACGTGTACAGAGGAAGCACATGAAGGGATCTGAGTCTATGTGGGAGACTGAAGAAGAGATGAGATAGCATTACCCACGATTGTTTGAGGAATAACAGGTTTCGGGACGAAACCTATATAAGGGGGTGGACTTGTAACATCTAGTTATTTTTGGAAGACCCAAATGAATTAATAAAGTGAAGAAAAAGAAGGAAAAGAAATAAACCCAACTCCAAGGTTAAAAGTGACAGAAGGATAAAAATCCTTGAAAGTTCGTGAATAAAGGTGATGGCTGCCCATCACCCTCCCTTCACTCTTAATCTTCAGATATTTTTAGAGATAGAAGGAAAGAGAGCAGAAACGCTCAGGCAGCTTGAAAAACAGAAAGAAAAATGCGAATTCAAGGTAAGAATTCATGTGGTTATGATGTTTTTAACTGGTTATATCCTCGGGTTTATGCTTATGTGTATTTGTATGTCTTCGGGTATGTTTTTAGTGGGTTTCTAGGCGGTTGAACTCAACTTGCAAATAGGTTTTTGAAGAAGTCATAACCAAAAGGAGCTAAGGTGAGTTTTAGGACCCCCTTTTTACTTATTTTAAACTGCTTTGGGGCTGGAAATGCATGTACAAACTTTTTATAAAAGTTGGGTATATACCCGTATGTATTTACGTGTGTGATTTCGGGTGGGGTTTTATTTTGGGATATGTATGTGATTGTTGTGTTATGTGTATGTTTCATTGGCTTAGAATGCATGATTCAAGGTTAGAATAAGTTTGAGAATGATTGGGGAATGAGTTATGAAGCTTAAGTATGAAATAGGCTACTCATTTGTGAAATACGGTTTCATGCTCCTAGTATGAAAATTTGACTTAGTGTCCTCAAGCACCCAAAACCTCATGCACCCGAATAGTACTCATGCGCCTAGAAATAGGCTGAAATTGACTAAGTGTTCATACGCCTAGAAAGCTCATGCACCTAGGCACTCATGTGCTTGCATAGTGCTCATGCGCCTAGAATTGCCCAAAATAGACTAAGTGTTGACTCATGCGCCCCAATAGTGCTGATGCGCCTGAAAGTGGCTCATGCGCCTGCCTAGTGCTCATGCGCCTAAAGACTTAGAATATTTTCTGACTTTTTGGGGAAAAACGTAAAATTAGGCTTTGACTTGGCATGTTCCTGGGGGCATAGTAAGTTGACTTTTTAAAGTCAATGGTGATATGATGGGCATAGTATGATTGATGTATGTTTGATGCTTTTTGCATAATCGTATGTTGCATGAATGTTATGCATGTATGATGGTGCCTTTTATGGAGATCTGTTGTATGTTTATGTTTATGTTCCGGTTCATGTTATGTATGATTATTTTTCCGTGGCTTTACGTTGATTGTTAATGAACAAAATGAAAAGTATTAGGTAACATAAAGTGGAAGATAATGAAAAGAGGAACGCAATGAAAGAATTCATGCATTAATGAACGAATGAAAGTAAGAAAAGCTTGTAAGAAAATGTGAGGAGGTTCACACCCAATGAAGGGTGTTAGCTCAACCGTGTGCGGGTTAGCTACCCTAGAAGGATGCACACTAGGGCTTGATCCGTGTGATTAAGCATATGTATGGAGGTTCACACCCAATGAAGGGTGTTAGCTCAACGGTGTGCGGGTTAATTACCCCAGAAGGAAGCACACTGGGGTCCAATCCTTGTGATTGACCATATGTATGAGGCCCTTGCCGCTTACCCTAGGTACTAGAGTCAGCTTCGTGCATAATGTCCGGGGTCTATGAAAGACCACAGGCCCAGTATCGGGTTTATGCATATGGTGGGGTGAAGCACATGGCATTGGTCTGAATGAATGTAATGATTTAATGACGAATGTGCGAAATGAACAAACGAATGATGAAGATAATAAAGATATTATCTATGTGTACGTATGATGTGTGATCACATGCAAAAGTAAAGAGCGGTTTTAACAAGAGATAAAGTATGTTTTATTTTAAAACTAGAACTCACTCAGCAACACTGACTTTTATGTGTTTCCAGTTGGCAGGTAAAGGTTGCTAAGGATGGCATGGGGTGGCTACTTGGCTTGTTTTGGATGGCATCCATTTTTATAATGCCTTTGTGATGTAATGCATCAAGTATTTTGTAATGTGTTAACGATGTATTATTTTGCAAAAGCGTTTGTAATTAAATGAAATGTCTTTTTTGCATGTTTCCGCTGCAGTGTTTAATTAAGTTAAATGTAAATATTTGTTTTATCTGCCATGATTGACCAGCTGTGAGTGTCCCGGGAATGGGGACTTACAGGTCACTGTGGCCAAGAAGATAGGTGAGAAAGCCTGGATGAAAGACTATCTCTGGGTTCACGACTTCTCTGGTACGCGGGTGGGACCTATGTCTGAAAAGACACTTCAACGAATTGTCAGCGACATCAAGGCTAACATTCGTATGGGAAAAGGAAAGAGATGTATACAAGGATACAAAGGATGGTTTTCAAGCCAACCACTTAACCCTAACCTGCACCAATTCCCTCTCCATTCAGCATCAAAACTAAACCCAACACACCTGAACCTACACCATTATCCATACCTACCTCCTCACCTCAACCACCTAAACTACCCAACCTCCAACCCAAAACACTCTCAAGAACAACTATACCACAACACTCCCCTCATCCTTCCAAACATCTCTCCTTAGAAGAGTTCAAGACATCTCTTGTGAGGAAGACTTTTTCACACTAACTTATGTTAATAGATCTTCATGTTCCCTCATAAGAGATTAATTTCTTGATCTGCCTAGAGGAAACTGGACCATGTTACTAGACTTCTTGGTCTCAACTCTGACTCCTTAAACGGTGAAGAGAAATAGCTGAGAAAAAAGCTCGTGACTCTACTGGATACAAAGAGAGGGGACAAGATTCTAGTCAGCCCTTGTGCCTAGAAAGAAAATTATCCAATGGAGGTTCGATGAAGCCTCTCACAACTTTGTTGTGGAGAGAGAGAATGGAGAAAGCAACAAGTTGAATACCTCCTCTTTACTACACTCTAGCAGATTTGACATTGCTGAGTTAGCAAAGAAACCATTCTCCAATCCCTCCAACTCCGAAACTGCTGCTCACATCAGAAGTCATCTTAGCAGCCTTCATCTTGCAGAGCTAACTACAAAAGCAAAGATTGAAGAGGAGTGAAACTGAGAGAGAAGAAAGACAAGGAAAGGTCAACCACCAACAGAAAAGCCTTTCTACACATGGTGGATGGCCCTGAATTGGAACCAATAGTTAGAGGGAGTATGACTACAGCTCCCATCAACTAACTCTTTTCAAAGGGACCCAGCTGAGGGTGCATATCATTGAGAGTGGCAGACTGTATCTCCTATCAACTAATGATTTGTACAAGCTTCTTAGTGCTACTTTTGGGAAGAACAAAGAAACAGATAAATATGTGCTTTCCTGGTGCTGAAAGTTTTGAGAAGCAAGAACAAGTGAGGTTTGGTAGCATTAGCTAGGGGGAGTTTGTTGGATCAAAAAGAAGGCTGGTGCAACCAAAACCAAATCACTAAGAATATTTTGGTACATCTAATAAAAGACTTCCTAAGCCAAAGTGTGGAACTTCCGAAGGAAATAGAGTTCTTCGAAGAGAAAGTGCAAGATCAACTTCCGAAGACAAACTCTACTTCTAAAGACAAAGTATTCACTTCCGAAGATCAAGTCTGAGAAGAAAATATCAGAAGTGAACTTCCAGAGTATGAAGAAAAGAAGAAGTCCTCAAGCCTTGGAAGAAGTAGCCTCTTCCGAAGTATAAGTGGCTTGGGAAAAACTTATTCTTCCGAAGCCAACTACCCTTCGGAAGACACTACTATGAACCAGTGGACATAAGTATGGTGTCTCTCACACTCCGTTGCAGACCTCTGAGATACTACATGGCGTTTTCTCAAAAAGCCATGTAGTTGACCATAGTTTATTGCATTGTTCACCTTTATTAGTTAGTATAGTTACCAACTTTAGTTGGTGACAAAAGATAAGTCATGGACATGTCATGACTATCATATCTTAGATAATACTTTATCTAAGACACCTTAACTTTAGCATTGTAGTATATGCTTTAGTCATAGGTTCCCAGCTAGTATCAAAGTATATCCAGCTGTAGGTAGTAGTATATATAGTTTCTCATTGTAACTCATGTAATATGCTTGTAAGAGTCTTGTAATAATTTGAGTTGAGAAGTAATATATACAAGTATCTTGAAAATTATCTCTTTGTGTTCTTTGCTACTTATTATATTATTATCAACTCTTAGAAGAGACTCTGCTTCATCTGATCGGGTGTAAGTATAAGTGAGTTTGAGAGAAAACCAAGTGTTAAGTGACAAAAACCAATCTTGCATTATTATTATTATTGATGATATTATTACTTAAACAATTATTAGTAATATTATTATTTTATTATTAGTGTATTATTATTATTGTTATCATTAATAATAATATTATTGTTAATATATTTATAGTATCATGTTCAAAATGTAGTTAAACAAAACTTAAGGAATAATTAATTTAAAGTGAAGGGTCCTAAATGTAAGTATATATATTACATATATTTTTCCAAAATGGTCAACCCTAATTATCCATGTTATTCATGTTTTAAACCATAAGCTTTGTTAATTATTTGTAACACCCCGAATAATATCTAAGCGAGCTAAATAATAATAATGGGCTTGGACGAGATCATTTAATGAAAATAAGATGGACATGGTTATAGACCGAGTAGACTTCGTGGGTTATATGTTTTGGCGAGTGTAAGGTCCCGGAACACCCGGTATATATAAACGGATCAGCTTGAGCAACTCTCATTTGCAACTCAACACTCTAGTTCTAGAGAGAGTACCGAGAGAAAGTAGAGAGAATTGAAGATTCACGACTCGATTAAACTCGGGATTGAAGATCGGTGTTCATGTGCATTCAAACAACAAGAAAACACCAAGAATCTAGGTAAGAAACATCATTTAATTGTGCTTTTGATGTAAACACCAATTCTAGGGTTGGGGTTTTTAAAAGTGGCAAAGATTCACCCAAAAACCACGTTTTAGGCAAGAAATTATGTAAGAATCTTAGATAAAGCTTATTGGGTGATAAACCAAGGTTTTGGATGTAAAAGATTGAAGTTTTGGGTGAAAAATGGGTTGTTCGTAATTTTCAGCCCGTTCTACAAAACTATATGGCCCCGTTCCCGGGACGCTTACAGCTGGTCGATCATCACTCATAAAACATATAATTTCATTTATCTTACTAAAATATTGCAGCAGAAACATTCAAAGATAACATCATATTTCATTATAAAACTTTTGCCAAATAATACATCATCAATCGGTTACAAAATACATTGTTGCATTATATCACAAAAGTATTAAATAAATGGATGCCGTCCCAAAAGAGTTGAGTAGCCGCCCGTGCCATCCTCAGCAATCATTACCTACCAACTGGAAACACATAAAAAGTCAGCGTTGCTGAGTGAGCTCTAGTTTTATACTAAACATACTTTACTTTCAGGCGATCATACATCATACGTACACATAGATAATATAACTATTATCTTTTATTACATTTGTTAACTTTCGTTCATTGTATACATTCATTCTCCCGAGTCTGTTGAGACAACAGAGTCGCTCACCTCATTGGCAATCTCAACAATTGCACGCTATCTGAGTCTCTTGCAATGACAGGGTTGCTCACCTCATTGGCAATCTCAACGATTGCATGTTATCCGAGTCTCTTGCAACAACAGGGTTGCTCACCTCATTCGCAATCTCAACGATTGAATGCTATCCGAGTCTCTTGCAACAACAGGGTTGCTCACCTATTAGCAATCTCAACGATTGCATGCTATCTGAGTCTCTTGCAACAACAGGGTTGCACACCTCATATATGTGCTTGCAAGCCTTTCCTTCGTTCATTTATCATTCAATAATGCATGCATTCTTAATTCATGATCCTCTTTCGTTATCTTTCACTTTACGTTACATCATACTTCATTCATTCATTAACATGACACGTAAAGCCATGGGAAAGATAAACATACGTCATAACAAGGAACATAACACACACAGTCATCACAACATAGAACGCAACATCATACATACATAACATGCATTATGCATAAACATGCAACATCATCATCATCATGCCCAACATGCTCTCTAAGGCCACAATCGTCATCTTACATGCTCTTACGGAAACCTTTACGTCAAAGCTTACATCTGCACTTTCCCCCGAAAGTTAGAAGTTAGACTACACTTCTCCTTGGGTGCAATAACCCTATTCAGGTGTATGGACACCCTTCAGTGGCATGGCCTCCATGCGACTAAACATCATGCAAGTGAACCAATGCGGATGGACACTCATGCGAATGGAACTAATGCAGATGAGCACTTATGCGACTAGACCTTCAATCGCATGACCTCCATGCGACTGGCCTTTCAATCGTGCAAATGGAACCCAATCATGCGAATGGAACCCAATCATGCGAATGGAACCCAATCATGCGAATGGAACCCAATCGCACCCCATTCGGCCGTATGGCCTCCATTTGGTCTCTAGTCGGTCGCCTAGCCCTAGCTGATGCAGAATGCAGTTCCAGCCGAACGCAAACTGCCCTTTTCGTCCTCCAAACTCATCTAAACCCATTCCAAGCCTAAATCAACCATCCAAGACCTTAGCAATGCATACTAAAACATCATTCAAGCACACACAAGCCCGGAAACAACCTCTAAACGCATCACACGCAACACACCAAAATGGGTCAAACACACATACATACAAAAACGGGTTTTCTATGCTTTCCAGCCCCAAAATCGTTTGAAAACAAGCAAATGTGGGGTCCTAGAATTCACACAAATGACACCGAGAAGTAGAGCTTCAGTTTGACTTGCTACACGACGATTTTGCCAGCTTGAATCTACCTGAACTAACATTTTCTCCCTTTTTCTCTTCTTTCTCTCTTCCCCTCTTTGATGGCTGAAAATGTGGGTGTGGGGAGAGGTAAGGGCTGCCCTCTCCCTTTATATACCCCCACTCACCCGTCTTTCTTTCGTTGGCGAGTTTGGTCCCTAGACTTAGGACTTTATTTCTTTTCTTCTTTCATCGGCTTCAAAATAGATAAATAACAGGGTGTTACAAGTCCACCCCCTTAAATAGGTTTCGTCCCTGAAACCTGATATTCCTTGAACAAACATGGATATGTTGTTTCATTTCTTCCTCAGTCTCCACGTTGACTCGGATCCCTTCCTGTGCTTCCGCTGTACACGCACCAGGGGAACCACTTTATTTCTCAGCCTCTTCTCTTTGCTATCGATGATTGCCACTGGTTGCTCCACATAATTAAGCCGTTCGTCTAGTTCGATATCCTCCAGTGGAACAATCATGTCTTCGTCCGCCAAGCACTTCCTTAGATGAGATACGTGGAATGTCGGGTGGATTCCACTTAGCTCATCTGGTAACTCCAGTCTTTAGGCCAGCTCTCATACTCAAGCAATGATTCAAAAAGGGCCTATATACCTTGGGCTCATTTGCTCCGCTTTCCAAATTGGATAATACCCTTCCAAGGTGAGACCTTCAACATAACCCGGTCACCCACCTGGAACTCAATTGGTCTGCATCACTTATCCGCATATGACTTTTGTCTATCTTGGCTGCCTTAATAAAGGCCTTGATCTTCTCAAGCTTCTCGTTCATAGCCTCGATTACCTCGACGCTCCCCATTTCCTTTTGACCAATATCACCCCAACAAACGGGTGTTCTGCATCTCCTACCGTATAGCATCTCATATGGTGGCATACCAATGCTAGCATGAAAGCTGTTGCTATATGAGAATTCTGCTAACGGTAAGTGGTCATCCCAACTTCCCCCAAAATCGATCACACATACCCGAAGCATGTCTTCCAATGTCTGAATGGTCCTTTCTGACTGAACATCAGTTTGGGGCCGTGCTAATATGTAACCTCGTTCCCATGGCATCGTGGAATTTCTTCCAGAATTTGGATGTAAACCGGGTGTCACGATCAGACATAATAGACACCGGCACACCATGACGAGTTACAACTTCCTTGATGAACAGCTCAGCCAACCTCTCAGATGAATATGTCTTGCAGATCGGTAGGAAGTGAGCACTCTTCATCAAGCGGTCAACAATCACCTATATGGCATCATACCCTTTCGGGGTACGCGGCAGCTTCGTGATGAAATCCATGGTGATTTGCTCCCACTTCCATTCCGGTATATCCAAAGGTTGATCTTCCCATACGGCTTTTGTTGCTCGGCCTTCACATGTAGACAAGTAAGGAATTTACTCACATACTCCACTACGTCACGTTTCATACCCGGCCACCAGTAATCTTTCTTCATGTATTGATACATCTTTGTGGCACCTAGATGAATGGAATATCAAGTCTTGTGAGCTTCATCTAAAATCTTCACCCGTAGATCCCCAAAACGAGGAATCCACACCCGTTTAAATCCGGTTTTAACACCAAGTATGTTTTCACCCAACTCCCTAACCAGACCTCACATCCTTTCGGAGTTAAGATGATCTTCTTTCAGTGCCTCATCTTGAAACTCTATGAATTGCTTGATCACATCAGAGGTCATGATCAGCTGATATGCTTTCACCAGAATCGGTTCGGGCCTCTCCTTTCGGCTAAGGGCATCAGCTACCACGTTAGCTTTACCCGATGGTAATGGATCTCACAATCATAATCCTTGATAAGTTCTAACCATCTCCTCTGCCTCATGTTCAGATATTTTTGCTCGAAGAAGTACTTCAAGCTTTTGTGGTCGGTGATATGGTGCACTCGCCCCGTACAGATAGCGCCTCCGACTCTTTAGTGCAAAGACCACGGCTGCTAGCTCCAAGTCATGAGTAGGATAATTGACCTCATGAACCTTCAACTGTCGGGATGCATAGGCTGTAACCTTCCCTCTCTACATTAACACGCACCCCAACCTCGAATAGGAAGCATCAGAATAACCACCAGATCTTCGCTTCCATCGGGTAATGACAGAACAGGAGCCTGAGTCAATTTCTCCTTCAATTCTTTGAATGCGTTCTCTTGAGCTTGATCCCATACAAACTTCACATCTTTTCGGGTCAACTTAGTCAGTGGAGATGCAATCTTAGAGAAGTCTTGGATAAACCTTCTATAGTAGCATGCCAAACCCAAGAAGCTACAAATCTCGGATGACGTCTTTGGTGACTTCCATTGCATAACCGCCTCCACTTTTGTCGGGTCCACCATGATCCCATCAGGATTCACCACATGACCCAAGAATTGAACCTCACGTAACCAGAACACGCACTTGGAGAACTTAGCATACAATTTCTCTCTCCTCAACTTCTCCAAAACCTCCTGAATGTGACTGGCATGTTCTATCTCACTCTTGAAATAAATCAGGATATCATCAATAAACACAATTACTTATTTATCCAACATCGGCCGACACACCCGATTCATCGGATCCATAAAAGCAGCTGGCGCATTGGTCAAACGAAAAGACAAGACAAGAAACTCATAGTGACCATAGCACGTGCGAAAAGCTGTTTTAGGGATGTCTTGTTCCTTCACTTTCAACTGATGGTAACCAGATCGAATACCTATTCTTGAGAACCAACTGGCACCTTGAAGTTGATCAAACAAAACGTCTATCCTCGGCAAGGGGTAGCGGTTCTTCACTGTCTACTTATTCAGCTCACGGTAGTCAATACACATCCTCATACTACCATCCTTCTTCTTTAGAAATAGGACTGGAGCAGCCCAAGGAGAGATTCTCGGTCTAATGAACCCTTAATCAAGCAGCTCTTGCAACTGCTCCATCAACTCTTTCATCTCTGTCGGAGCCAATCGATACGGTGCCTTGGCAACAGGTTTGGCACCCGGTATCAAGTCAATCTGGAACTCGATTTCTCTGTCAGGTGGCACTCCTGATAAGTCTTCTGGGAACACGTCTCGAAAATCACACACAACCGGTACAACGACTAATTCTGGTGTTGGCGTATCCATATCCTTTACATAGGCCAAGTAGGCACTACATCCATGCCTCATACACTTTCCCACCACCACCATCGAAATTACTTTTGGAATTGTCGTGACCCGATCACCATAAACCGTCACTGAACTCCCGTCAGGCGCTAATAGCTGAATCATCTTCTTGCGAAACACAATGTTCACCTCGTAGTCCGCTAACCAATCCATCCCAAGAACCAAATCGAAACCACCTAAGGTCATCACGAACAGTCTAACAGACAACTTATCACCCTCGACTTCCACATCACAGTTCTCTATCAACTCCGAAATCCTGGTAGACTTACCTATGGTTGTTTCTACATCGAATGGTGCATCAACGCATCTACTACTAATAGGCAGCTTACCACAGAAAGTAGTAGAAATAAAAGTTTTACTAGCACCAGAATCAAATAACACAGAAGCTAAAGTTTGGTTCACGAGAAAGATACTGGACACAACATCAGGGTCCGTCCGAGCTTCCTCTTGTGTCATAGTGAATGCCCAGGCGCTCGCCCCAGAACTCTCAGCCCTCCCGTCTCTTCGCCCCAGAACTCTCAGCCCTTGGCTTCTTACAATCCCTACTCAGGTGACCCTCTTCACCACAGTTATAGCATCGGACCATACAACAGTCCTTGGCTATATGCCTCGGCTTCCCACATTTGAAGCACACATTCAACCCCAGCCTACATTCCCCGCTATGTTCTCTCCCACACCTACCACACTTCTTTATACCAGCACCCGATGCGACGACGGTTGTCCACCTGTGCCTTCTTGTTATTTGTCGAGGCATCACCCGGAACAAACCTCTTCCCCTGCTAGTTTCGATCACCACCGCTCTTCTTGCCACCTTCAGTCACCACCACCATCCTCTCATCATACAGCCTCCCTGCCAAATCCACCGCCGACCTAAACGTGCTCGGTCGGGCAGCGATCATGTGCCTGCGAATATCTGCTGGCAAACCCTGAATGTATCTTTTAATCTTCTGTGACAAAAGTGCCACCTGATCCAGCACCAGACATACCATCTCATTGAACTTTTTGGTGTACTGCTGGTGTGTCATGGTTACTACCTCCAGTTGCAAGAACTCCCTTTCGTCCTTGTCCATTTCCCGATGAGGACAAAACTCGTCAATCACCAACTTTTTCAGCTCAGACCATCTCATCCTCCCAATGGCCCTACTACCCTCAGCTTGGACAATGTTGTCCCACTAGCATAGAGCCGAATCTAGAAAAGAGTGGGTAGTGAACTTCACCTTCTGATCTTCACAACACTCACTGATATCAAGAACATCCTCCATTTCCCTCACCCACCAGTGAGCAGCAGCAGTAGTGTCGTTTCCATCAAAAGTTGGGGGCTTTCATCTCATAAACGCCCCGTAGGTACAACCTCATGCTGCCTCCTGCACAGGCTCTTCTTTTTCCTCCTCTTCTTCATCATCCGAGAGAACCGTTTCAGGTTTCGGTTGCTCTCGTCCTCCGAGGACCTATTCATCTCCTTTCATTCCCTTTCTCTTATTGTGTTGATCACTTTGGTCACCACAAATGGTAGGATCGTCTGCATGACTTGATGAACTTCTTCCACCATAGCCTCCTTTACTGAGGCTCTCAGATTGGCACTCTCGTTGCCACCCTCCAGATGAGGGGTCTCTGGTTCTTCATGAACCACCTTCTCAACTCTAGGTCTCCCTTTCTTGGGTCGCGGTTCAGCACTGTGACCTCTACCCCGTGAAGCTTTCGAAGATCTATCACCGGCCATCACACGCACACTAAAAGATTCAAATACCAACACGGTCAGTCAAGGGAACAGCTCAGTTTATGTCAAGTATAGTAGGTCCCTATTTATAATGGCCATTTGTGAGTAGCCAATTAATTTACTCTTCATACCCCAAGCACTACATGTCCTGACTATATCGGTATTTAAATCCGCATACAACACATAACTCATACCATGCGCACATAAAACCAGTTAACTTTACGAAAATATCTAATGGCACGCAGCTACTTAGATTGGCATCCCATTCCCTTTCCGTCCCATTCTCAGTTTAATAAGGTTTATTTGAATATTTACCCATTTCACATAAACTTTGGCTCTGATACCAACTTGTAAGGTCCCGTTCCCGGGACGCTTACAGCTGGTCGATCATCGCTCACAAAACATACATTTTCATTTATCTTACTAAAATATTGTAGCGAAAACATTCAAAATGACATCACATTCATTATAAAAACTTTTGTCAAATAATGCATCGTCAATCGTTTACAAAATACATTGTTGCATTATATCACAAAAGCATTAAATAAATGGATGTCATCCCAAAAGAGCTGAGTAGCCACCCGTGCCATCCTCAACAATCATTACCTACCAACTGGAAACATATAAAAAGTCAGTGTTGCTGAGTGAGCTCTAGTTTTATAACAAAACATACTTTACTTTCTTGCGATCATACATCGTACGTACACATAGATAATATAATTATTATCTTCTATTACATTCGTTAACTTTCGTTCATTGTATACGTTCGTTTTCCTGAGTCTGTTGTGACAATGGGGTCGCTCACCTCATTGGCAATCTCAACGATTGCACGCTGGCCGAGGCTCTTGCAACGACAGGGTTGCTCACCTCATTGGCAATCTCAACGATTGCATGTTATCCATGTCTCTTGGAACAACAGGGTTGCTCACCTCACTGGGCAATCTCAACGATTGCATGCTATCCGAGTCTCTTGCAACAACAGGGTTGCTCACCTGATTGGCAATCTCAACGATTGCATGCTATCCGAGTCTTTTGCAATAACAAGGTTGCTCACCTCATATATGTACTTGCAAGCCTTTCCTTCATTCATTTATCATTCAATAATGCATGCATTCTAACTTCATATTCCTCTTTCATTATCTTTCACTTTACGTTACATAATACTTCATTCATTCATTAACA